>CM076570.1:1185642996-1185847888 GCA_034641835.2 Pinus albicaulis | reverse complement strand
ACCCTATTAGAAATGAAGGACAAATCCAGGAGACAGCTAAAACACCAAATACTTGATAAAATTAACAGGACTTCACAGATCTAGATTAGATTTCACGTTTAAGACCAGTACCTTATGGAGTCAAACAAAATCTCGTTATGACAATTAACTGCTGCTTATTAAAACATGATTGATCACAATGATATTCAATGAAAGACACTACAACCATGAAACAATGAAATGAAAATGCCAGGATTTAAAATGCTTCAATTAGTTTTGATCCAGACAAAGGCTTTATAATCACTTTTAAGATAAAAATTTAAAGCTCATTTGACTATATAAAAGAGAAATTTTTTGAGAATTTTTTTTAGAAATTTTTATTTTTGTTTTGTTTAATTTTTCATGAAATCAAAAAAAAAAAAAAATGAAACTTAAGACTAAACAAGCTCTAAAACAAAATTTAAAATATTTTTTGAATTTTTTTATTTTATGATTTTTATATTTTTATATTTTTGCATTTCCTATCTTAAAACAAAAATCAAACTAATATTAAATCAAAACCAAAGTCTAAATACAAAATCGAATTCTAACATCTAAATGAAAACAATTAAGAATTAAAACTAAACTAAACTAAACTTAAACTAAACGAAAATGGAAATAAAATCTAAAGCTAAATCAAGTTAAAATATAAACTAAGCTAGAACAAATAAAAAAAAACGTAAATCTTAACTCAACCTAAATCAAAATAAAAAAAGATTTAAAAGGCTAACCTACGATTCAAATCTAACAAAGTTTAACCCAAATCGAATTCTACTAAACTGAACTAAAAGCCTACGACTAACTTAACAAAATTTAATCTGCACCAAATCAAATGAAACGCGGGCTTAGAGTTTGACGTCTGCGTTTTGTTGTTTCTGCAGGTTGATGAGGGCACGACGGCAGCAAGGTAGATGGACGGAGCAGATCAGGGTCGGATGGCGGCACGATGGAGGGTTCGCAGATCAAAGTTTGACAGCAAATCGACGACGTGTGCTTTGCACTTCTGCACTTACGTTTGTTTGCTGTCTGCAGGTTAAGAAGCTGGTGGAGTGAGCAAAGGGTTTGGATGTGCAGCAGAGAGCTCGAAAATAGGTGAGAAATGGAGTGGATATGAAGCAGCAAAGGGTTGACGGATTTTGCAGGTGGGCTGAGAAAGACGTCAAGGCTGAGGATAATGACGGCAGAAAGGAAATCGATGAAGGGAAATCGAAAGGAAATGAGGGAGATATGGAACATATGAAGGAGCAGAGATGAATCTGCTTTAGGCAAATCGATGGGTCTCAAAGGGCAACAGATGAGGCAATGATTGAAACCCAGTACACATAAAATTTCCGGCGAATTCAGAATTTTCTTCAATTAAGCTCAGATTTCATGCTCCTTAAAACAAATTATGCCAAATCTTGCCCACAGTAACAGTTTGAGGCCAGATCTGGCCTTTGGAGGCTAGATGCGCTGGGATCTGCAAAAAAATTTCTGATTTGAGCCCTGAACCTGCAACAAAACAGCCAGATCTGAAGATACACACCAAGAAACGATTAAACCCTTACAATCTTAAAAAAAAAAAAACTTACAAATTTACAACTAGTTTACATATTTAAATACCTCATGGTCATATTTGAATATATTTTAGCACAGTTTAGAAATTAAAATATTTTTAAATGAGAGGCACAAGCCTTTGAAACCCTGCAAAATCACAAATATCATAAGATAGACTTGGAATTTAACAAATAAAGAGCTTATCAGATATATGTGACAGAATTAGTGAGATCAGCAGAGAGCTTCCCCGACTGGCCCAATCCTTTAAGAATTTCATGCACACTTAGATGCGAACTTTAGGCTGAAATTAGAGATCCAAGAAAACAACATGAGACCCTTAGAAAAATCATAATGTTATTTTATAAACCTAGAAAACTGCACAAGATACCTATATGCAGATTAATCCATGTAGGCCATCAACCATAAAATGCAAGAAACCAAGTAGCAGAGTTCAGAGACAATTCACCACATAAATCTGAGAAGGAACATCAAGATTTGTAACCCCAAAGTCTTTATGCTTTATTCATCAAGAAAAATTCACAAGAGCTTCCAAGACAAGTACACGATTCTGAGATCGGGTGATTCAATAATGACAAAGACCTCTAAATTTATAGGACAAGATCTCTAATGGCTAGTTTGGATGATCCTCATCAAAATAATCTCAACCGTCCAAAAGATTTAATTATCTTTTAATCAGGAGCGTTGAAATTAAAATTTTGGGGAAAAAGCGAATTTATCATTTAATTCAATTTTAATTAACTCAAAAATATTATTTTTGAGTTAATTACCCCAAAATTTTGACCTTGACTTAACCACCAAGGCCCAAGGGTCCAATATTTCTTAAAATTCTCAATATTCCCTTGGCCTGGGGCTGTCAAAATCATTTTCCAAGGACCCACAAATTTTGCCTTTAAAAATTTAATCCTAATTTAGGACCCTAAATTAATTAAATTTCTGGTTTAGGATTTTATTAATTAATTGACCAGAAAATTTAATTAATTGACTAAGAGGGGATTATAATTATTTTTCCAACCCTCTTTTACATGAGATAATATATTTACATACATGAAGGGGGAAAACCCATTTGTATAGACCCTCAAATAAATACCCAATTCTGCGACTCAAAATATGATCTAGTAGACCAAGTAGCTCCAGCTACTTTTACAAGGACTCGATAAAAAACACTAGGACTCACTTAGCATGCTGATGACAAATTCCACCCTAGCTTTGGGGTGAGGCTGGAGGGAAAAACTCTGCCGATCACTTTCGTGAATCAATGAGACAAAAAACCTCTTAGGATGGAAGTCATCAACAACATACTAGGCTTACCTAGGTTGTTACATACATGGACGGTCTTACTTAGATCATTTACATCATAAAATGCAGAATGGGTTTACATCATTAAAAACTTTCGATCGGCGATGAAATCTGGATGACACAAGCCTCGAACATGATAAGTCCCATTTCAAAAAATGGGGGTGTATTGCTATGGGGTCGTTGACAAAACGTGGTCAACATCTAGCTCTACTTGGGGACACGTTGCTTCGTCGAAGGAATGTGAGAATCCAGAATCTGCTATGCTTTATTCATCAAGAAAAATTCACAAGAGCTTCCAAGACCAGTACACGATTATGAGATCGGATGACTCAAGGATGACAAAGACTTCTAAATTTATAGGACAAGATCTCTAACGGCTAGTTTGGATGATCCTCGTCAAAATAATCTCAATCGTCCAAAAGATTTAATTATCTTTTAATCCGGAGCGTTGAAATTAAAATTTTGGGGAAAAACGAATTTATCATTTAATTCAATTTTAATTAACTCAAAAATATTATTTTTGAGTTAATTACCCCAAAATTTTGACTTTGACTTAACCACCAAGGCCCAAGGGTCCAATATTTCTTAAAATTCGCAATATTCCCTTGGCTTGGGGCTTTCAAAATCATTTTCCAAGGACCCACAAATTTGCCTTTAAAGATTTAATCCTAATTTAGGACCCTAAATTAATTAAATTTCTGGTTTAGGATTTTATTAATTAATTGACCAGAAAATTTAATTAATTGACTAAGAGGGGATTATAATTATTTTTCCAACCCTCTTTTACATGAGATAATACATTTACATACATGAAGGGGGAAAACCCATTCATATAGACCCTCAAATAAATACCCAATTTTGCGACTCAAAATATGATCTAGTAGACCAAGTAGTTCAAACTACTTTTACAAGGACTCGATAGAAACACTAGGACTCACTTAGCATGCTGATGACAAAATCCACCCTAGCTTTGGGGTGAGGCTGGAGGGAAAAACTCTGCCGATCACTTTCGTGAATCGGTGAGACAAAAAACCTCCTAGGATAAGTCATCTAACACCATACTAGGCTTACCTAGGTTGTTACATACATTGACGGTCTTACTTAGATCATTTACATCATAGCATACGATGAACATCATATTGCATCATTTATAAGCAATATCCCGTCGATGAAAATTGGATGATGGAATCGAATGGGCATAACCATGTGTTTATGAAGCTGAAGATCCCATTTGAAAAAATGAAGTCTTGCTGGGGTAGTTGACAAAGTCTGGTCAATAGGTCTCCAAAGGGGCTAAATTGGCTAGATTTACATAATTCTCAAAGGATAGATTCTCTATTGTTTGATTCACCACGTGAACCACACTTTCATCTTTGTGCGGACTTTCCTCTCGGAGGGCAGTGGAATTTGTTTGGAAAATTTTGGTACTTATAGCCGAGAAGCCACTTGTCTGATTGCACTCAATATCAGAGTCTTTCTTCTAGACCTGTAGCAAACCTTTTTGATAGGAATAGGTCGAGTTATTGGCTCCAACAAGGTACGTGATTTATTAAAGAGGCTCGAGTTTGGAGCATGCTTCCTGAATACTATTGGAGGCCCAAGATTATTTGTTGGGCAGAGATTTCCAGGCAATACCAGTGAATTATTTTCCAGATTTGAAGCATCATTTTTGTAGCAGGACAGAAGTGAAAATCCATTCACCACCACTGCAGAAGATGCACTGAAGGCAATCCTGCATGTGCAAATCAGGGCTTTGATTGAGTGAGCAAGACTGTTTGTATGTGCGGTGTTGCCAGTGGTTGGAGGTGGTTAGTAAGCAGAAAGAGAGGTTGTTGTTGAACAGATCTCGTATTACAAGGGGGAGGTCTCATTTTGTTTAGCATTGTATATATTGTGAACCATGGAGGGATTCCTAAACAGATTGATGAAAATAAAAATAGAAGTTGGTTCCTTAAACCACCATGCATCAGAAGACCAGAAAAGAAAACCAAACAGCAGACCCTTTTCAAGAGGAATTTATTCCATCCTTCAAAAAGGACAGCCAAAAGATTTGCAGGGAGAATTGGAGATTGGTCACAAAATTTCTGCATTTGGGATAGATCTGAAACACATGAATATGTCATGGAGAGTTTTGTCCAAACTAGAAGAGTTTAATGAACTCATGTCTACAATAGACCAGGCAGAAGGAAAGAAACTGATTTGGGCTCTAAAGCCTGCTATGCTTGCTTTTATACAGCCCAAATTCTTGGAGGAACCTTGTGAAGGGGTCACACTTCCAGTTGCAGCTTGCCTCAGTAACATCATGAAATTGACCGCACTATAGCCCCATATAATGATGATATTATGAGGAGGATTATGAGGTTGATTGTAGAGACTTTTCAGGATTTGGACAACAGCGCAGGCTCTACCTTCGGGAAGAAGCTTGAGATTTTATGGGGTATGGCCACATTCAAGACTTATGTCATCATGTTTGACCTTGAGTGTGATGACCTGATTTTGCAGATGTTCCGATGCTTCTTCAGCATTAGGAGACATCATCCTGATACTGTCATAGCACACATGCAGTCCATCTTGTCATCATGTATGAGAGACCATGAGACCATTGGCCGAGAGTTGCAGACCCGGTTGTTGAGCATTTGGAGGAGAGAGCAGTTGGTCTCGCCCGCTGCTTATGAACTAGCCCAAGGGCTAGTTGAGCAAAACATTGAGTTTCTCAGGAGACAGTTGACCAGGGAGGAGCGGCTCCAGTTTGGTGGGTCAGGCAGCAGAAATGAGCTGAGGAGGAAGGGACTTTGCTTCATTTGCAAAGAACCTTGGGGGCCTGATCACTCATGTTTGAGAGATGCAGATGAGGTGGTAGAGGTAGAGCAGGTAGACGTTCCTTCTGTATGCCAGGATGAGGACTCTTCTTCAGATGAGTCCATGGGATCATATGAGGATGCTTCTGGGGAGTGAGAGCAGCCATGCAGAGATGATGATGACAGTAGACCAGAGCTATGTTCTAGTGTGCAGGGTGAGCAGTCAGGGGACTGTATAGGTGATACTCTGGGTGATGAATCACTTGTGACGATTCAACCAGAGCAGCATATGATGGAGCCTGAGTCAGCAGAGGAGGATACTATGGACATCAGGCATGACATTTCCTTGGGTGAGGTCCAGATGGGCGCCCACATTGAGCCTATGATGGATATGCGGCTAACATTGGGGTCAGCCTTTGAGGAGGAGCAGTCAGATGCACAGACACCGAGTATAGTGACGGCAGTTGCAGATCCATATCCTCGGGAGGTTGATGGGATTGTTCTGCAGGGGACCAGTAGACAGCGGGAGCATGACATTCCTGATCAAGAGTGGGATGAGTTGTTGGAGATGGTGGAGCATCCATATTTGGGCCGACACATTGATGAGGTACAGATAGATGTACATACAGTCGGCCGAGCTGCAGTACTTTCGGTGAGTAGTACTCTCCAGGAGTACATCGATGGGGCTTGTAGCATGTCTTGCCCACTTTGGCCCACTATAGAGAGAGGGGCTTCCTTCTATAGGCAGCTTCCATTGGCAGACAGGGCAGAGCAGTGGGAGTTGATTACGGGCTGGCGGCAACACCCTGGGCATGTTCCATGTGTGGTTGTTGCTACATTGGACTCTTCTTCCAGGATGGACTGGCGGGAGATCATGAGTTGGTACCCTCTTGATGGTACGGTATTTTTCGTGGGGAGCACAGCGGAGCAGGGGCCCTTAGACATAGTAGATGTTACAGATTCCAGTTGGCAGGAGGGCACCGGTTGTCGTTACTTCAGGACCCAGAAGTTTTAAACCATGTCGGGAGGATTTTCACGAATGGAGGGAAAAACTTATGAAAAGTAGGGAAATAATATGGAGAAAAGGGGGAGTAAATGAAGGTTAGTTATGAGTGGGAGAAAGGGGAAAAATGATGGTTTCTTCAGCAGTTTCTTACAGGAAATCAGCAGAATTAATAGGAAAAGTAATGAAGATTTTGGACAAAGGCATGAGGCCTACAAGGAGTCTTCAAGAGCCAACAAATTTTAGTAATGAAAAATTGTTCCTTGAAGGCTCAAAACAGATTTAGCCACCTTTTGGTATAACAAAATTTTATAGGTGGCTAACAGGCGGCAACACTTTAGGCATGTTCCATATGCAGTTGTTTCTACATTGGATTCTTCTTCTAGGATGGATTAGCGGGAGATCATGAGTTGGTACCCTCTTGATGGTACGGTATTCTTCGTAGGGAGCACAGCGGAGCAGGAGCCCTTCGACATAGTAGATGTTACAGATTCCAGTTGGCAATGGGGCATAGGTCGTCGTTTCTTCAGCACTCCATCCCGGTTTCAGGAGAGCAGGATCAGCGTGGGATTGAGTCAAGACTTGGATTGGAGAGAGGTGATGAGTTGGTATGCAGTTGGTGGGGTAGCATATGCAGTTACAGGTACAGCACAGCAGGAGCCCGGGAGCATTGATGCTTGTTGGTGGTCTTCACCTCTTAGAGCATCAGCTATAGCCAGAGGCAGTGCGTAGCCTGAGCCATGGGACTTGGGCAATGATTGGCCATGGTGGCGTTGGGATCTGGGAGGATTGTTTGTTGGCTGGTACAGTGAGAGATCAGTTTGGGATCCCGGCATTGAGGGGTCTATTCCAAGCAATTTGACACAGGTGCATAGCAGCACCCAGTGGTTTGTATGGGATCCGAGCATTAGGTCTCAGTTGCGGCGGGCCAACAGAGTGGCCCACATATTTCGATTGCTTGAGGGCACGCAATCTTGGGGCGAAAGGTCTGTAATATTCTTTTTTTTTGGTACCACCCATGACAGGGCTAGGTTGGACTTCCAGAGTTAGGAGCAGACAGGTCACATGTACAGATTGGTGCTATCAGTGGGCTCAGGAGCTTTTCGGAGGAGTTTTGAGGAGTTTTCATGGTGTCCAGAGGAATTCGCTTGATATACTCCATCATCCGAGCAGTTTGGCTTTAGTTCCGATGCATTCTAATAACTTTCGGAATTTTGAGTTATTTATGGGCTTAACTCAGCTGATTATGCTCAAGGTGGCGTTCCGGGAGGAATACACGATGGAACACCTTATTGTAATAGCTCATTGGAACCGGGACGAGAATACCTACATGGTGGGACAGTTAGACATAGATTTCAGTGACCGGAGGAGGCGTGGTAGCCGATTTACCCTTTTCTGCATTAAAAAGGGATATTTTAATAAAAGGGAAAAGTGCTCCATGAATAAAATAATAATAAAATAATGCTCTAGAAGGCTCCAAGGGATCTATAAAAGAAAGGGAGGAGGCCATTGGGAGATATCTTTGGAGTAGATCATTTGCTTGTGTATGAGAGGTTTGAGGACGTGGTTCTCTACTTCAGCCGTAGCCCCAGGACGGAAACCCTCGAGTGATTTGTGAGTGTTGGACGGAAACCCAATACTCTTGAGGAGACTTCACTTAGAAGTTTCACAGAGCTTCAGAGATTGGTGTGAGGATCATTCAGATCTTCAACTTGGGCTTCACCATCTTCAGTAGATTTAGGGATAGTTGTTGCCAGAGGGAGAGTGCAACAGTTCAGTTTTGGGAGGCCAGCGCCGTATAGCAGTGCAGCAGATTGTATTGTTGGCCAGTTTTCTATCTCAGCACTTTCTGGGTCAGATCTATATGTAAACCCCTCTTATTATTTATGATAAAAGCTGATATTTCTCCTGTTCTATGTGGTATTCGATTGCAGCATTTATGTGTTTAATTTTACATGGCAATCTTCTATTGAATAAATGTTGAGTTTTCGGTATAATTTGGGGTTTTAGTAAATTTCTGCAATTTTAGTTAAAATATCCCCATTTGGGATATTACAGTAAGAAACCAAATGTGGTGCACTTCAGGATCTTTGGTTCATTAGTTTATTGTCATATTTCCAAGAATGCATGAAAAAATCTAGAACCAAAGGCTAAGTTGGGCATATTTGTGGGGTACATTGATACACCTCACAACTATCATATGTACCTGCCATCTCACAGGATGACAGTTGTTCGTAGAGATGTGAAATTCGATGAAGAGAAGGCCATGCGAATTCCCCTTGAGAGGGAGCTTCAGTTGCATGCAGATGAGTAGCTTTTAGCTCCAAAACAAGAACCTCAAGATGTGGAGTAGCCACAAGCAGAGGAGTAGAGAGTGGAAGCACCCACTCATGCAGAGACATCCAGAGATGGAAAGAAGCGCACTAGAGAGGCTGACAGGTTGATGCACAATGCTAGAGGGAATGTGGGAGCACCCACATCACAATGCAGGCAGGGGAGGTCACCAGATCGATACACTGGCTACATGGCTCTTATGAGCGAGAGTGTAGATACTGAGTCATCCTCATTCGAGGAAGCAGTGCAACAACTAGTATGGGTTGATGACATAGTAGAGGAGTATGACTCCATTATCAGGAACAATGCATGGGAAGTTGTCCCAAGACCAGACGACAAGTCAGTTGTAGGATCCAGGTGGATCTACAAGGTGAAGCAAGTAGCAAATGGGAGTGTCAAGAAACACAAGGCCAGATTTGTGGCCAAGGGGTTCTCTCAGGTGGAGGGAATTGATTATGAGGAGACCTCTGCTCCAGTAGCAAGGTACTCTTCAATCAGATCTATTCTAGCACTTTCAGCGTAGATGGGATGGACGATACATTAGTTGGATGTGAAGACAAATTTCCTCAACGAAGTGATTGAGGAAGAGGTGTACATAGAGCAGTCGAAAGTATTTGAGACCTTCGACAGAGAGTCACATGTGTGCTGTTAGGTCCCTATATTACTAGTATAGTCCCTTATTATTGTTAGTGTAACCCCCTTATTGTTATTATTGTACCCTTGTAACCCCCATTTTGTTATTATTGTGCCCTTAAATTATTATTGTTAGGTCGGCTAGGGCTACATTGTGGCCCACTAGGATTACATTATGGCCCCATGGACTCCTATATATAGAAAGGAGGTTTTGTAAATTGTATCATCCAAGAATTGTTCATTTATGTAATGTATTGGAGGTTGCCCCCTCGAAGTGGCTTATTTCTAAGGCGTTGATATCTCTTTTCTTCTATTTTTGAAGCTGGTTACACAACATTTGGTATCGGAGCTTTGGATTCTAGGGTTTCGCTGCTCCAAACAGGTCATCGTGGCATTTTCGCTATAACTGTTTTTCTACGAAGTTTCAGAAGCTGAAATTTTTAGGGTGCGAAGAAAAAATCCTGAGGAAGCTTGTATAAAAATTTCAGAGTTTGGTTCGCAATAATTTCGGAGATCTGATCTGTGGAAGTCAGGTATTTTTTCAGGCTCCTAAACAGGTCATCGTGGAATTTGCGCTATAAATTTTTTTCTACGAAGGTTCAGAATCTAAAATTCATATGGTGCGAAGCTGAAATCCTGAGGAAAGTCGTCAAAAAATTTCAGAGCTTGGTTCGCAATATTTTTGGAGATATGATCTGTGGAAGGTAGTGCTTTTTCAGGCTCCTGAATTTCATCTCAAAGAGGTGATCGTGGGAAAAGTTCAATAACTCTCTCTCTGGGCAGTGGATTTGAGATCCATAAAAAGTGGTTGCAATTAGACGGACTGTAGTTTCTTGGCTATCAATTTCAGAGACAAAGGATGAAACAGTGACACGTGGAAAGTCCTACAAGTTTGCTCTACTGAACCAGTAAAAAATTAGGTCATTGTGGGAGATTGGACACAACTTTGTCTTGGGGAATCCAAATTAGATCAGACCTATGGCATTTGAAAGAAGCTTCAAAGGGCTACTACAGGGCTGAATTTCAGATATTGAAGATTTTCAATTACATAGATAATTCAATTTCAATATCGAGCTCCTCAAAGCAAGTAAAAGGTGTGTATTTTTTTTTCCGAATTGCATAAGTCTTGTTTGAAGAATCAAGTTGAATTGATTCCAAGGGAATATTGTAGAATAGGTATCAATATTGGATTCTAAAATGGCACCTAAAAAGAATTCAACACCCATTAAGCCTTCAGAAGGCTCTACCATGACTCATGAAGATGAATAATTGCAACATGATCTATCAAAATTACAAGAGCAAGTGCAACAAAATTCACTCTCGCAAAGAGCAACAAAAAATGAAATGGAAGTTTTGAAGAAAGGCATGGAAGTGAAGATGGACGGTTTTAAGAAAGGCATGGAAGCTAAGATGGATGGCGTGGAATTGAAGATGGACAGTTTGAAGAAAGGCATGGAAGCTAAGATGGATGGCATGGAAGCTGGCATGGAAGCTAAGATGGATGATCTAAAATCAAACATCGAAGATTTGACAAAGTTGATACAAGAAATGTTTCCCAATGGTGAAAAGATAGTAGAAGAACCTCATGATGAGAAAAAATAAATGTTAATCGTGATTTCATAAACTCTAATGTTGGCGGGAAGAACCACCATATTCCAAAAATGGATATGAGGAAGTTTGATGGAAAGGATCCTGTAACACGGATACTACAGATGGAGCAATATTTTGATCTCCATAATGTGCAAAACACACAAAAGGTACGCATTGCAACTTTACATTTAGAACAAAATACATTTGTATGGTATCGATGACTTTGCTCCCGTAAAAAATTGTCACTTGGTCCATTTTTACGGAGGAAATGATAGCATATTATGAGGATACAAAGAGAAACACCTTCTTTAGCCAATTGATAAATCTCAAACAAAAGGGTTTAGTGGGGCAACACATTGAGGACTTCCAAAAATTGAATATAAGGGTAACTGATATTCCAGAGGAACACAAGATTGATCTCTTCATAGGCACTTTAAAGGATAACATCCAACATGAAGTTCGCGTTCTAGAACCTGATTCATTGGAGAAGGCATTCAGGTTGGCAAGAAAAGTTGAATGTAAAATTATGGCGACAAGGAAGCCTACCACTCAATTCTATAAAGAAGGAAGTGTTGCTACGCCTAGATTTCCACAACCTACAAGGTTGACACCACAACAATTGGGAGAAAAAAGAGCAAAAGGGCTTTGCTACAGTTGTGATAGAAAATACACTAAAGGTCATAAGTGTGCTGAGAAGAAATTATTTTACATAGATTGTGAAGAGGAAGAAGAAAATGAACAAGAAGAGGATATACACCAGGAACCAGCCCCATAAGAGGAAGAAATGAATCCAACCATATCGTGTAATGCACTGGCAGGAATTACCACTCCTCAAACTCTCAAGATAAAAGGACAAATCAAGAAGATAAAGGTAATAGTGTTGATTGATTCAGGTAGCACCCATAATTTTATTCATTGTAAGGTAGCCAAGGAATTAAATTGTTTCTTATACCCAGCACCAGAATGTCAAGTGATGGTCGCAAATGGAGGAACTATAAATTGGGGGAACATGTGTTGACTAGTCCAATGCTTTCCATTCCTATGGGAGGTGCTGATGTTGTACTAGGAGTACAATGGTTACAATCTTTGGGGACGATAGCTTTCAATTTTCAAGAACTTTTCTTGAAATTTTTTTCAGAAGGAAAGGAAGTCGAATTACGGGGTATTGAAGGGAAGCCGGGAAGGATAATAAGCTCTAATGTCATGAAAAAGCTTCTAAAGAAAGAACAAATAGGCGTAATTGCACAATTATGCTCACTAGAAGTTCCGACATCAAAATCATCTATTTCTGCAGATCTCCAACAAGTCTTGGACAATCATTCCAAGGTGTTTGAAACTCCCAAAGTACTCCCACCTATTCGTGATCATGATCATGCTATTCATTTGATTCCAGGAAGTGTTCCTCCAAACATCAAGCCTTATAGATATTCTTACTTCCAAAAGAGCGAAATTGAACGTATGATTGCAGAAATGTTAGAGGCGGGTATAATTCAACCTAGTCAAAGTTCTTTCTCTGCTCCTGTAGTATTGGTACACAAGAAGGATGGATCATGGCGAATGTCTCCGGATTATAGGGAGCTCAATAAGCTCACCATTAAAGATAAATTTCCCATTCCTGTGATTGATGAATTATTGGATGAATTACATGGAGCAATTTATTTTACCAAGTTGGATCTTCATTCAGGATATCATCAAATTAGAATGAAGATCGAAGATATTATGAAAACAACATTTCGAACTCATGAGGGTCATTATGAATTTTTGGTCATGCCTTTTGGCCTTACCAATGCACCTTCTACATTTCAAGGGCTGATGAATTCCATTTTCAAACCCTTCCTTAGAAAATTTGTGCTAGTATTTTTTGATGATATACTAATCTACAGCAGGTCTTGGAAGGATCATGTTGAACATGTTGACAGGGTGCTCAAACTATTGCAGGAGAAACAATTATATGCCAAAAAGTCCAAATGTTTCTTTGGAGTACAAGAGGTGGAATATCTGGGTCATATTGTATCTCACGAGGGTGTTAAAGTAGACCCTAACAAAATTAAAGCCATTAAGGAATGGAAAGTCCCCACAACCATAAAGCAGTTGCGAGGATTTCTCGGGTTAACAGGGTATTATCGTAAGTTTGTTAATAATTATGGGAGAATAGCAGCACCTCTAACAACATTATTGAAGAAAGATGCATTTTCATGGACTCCTGAAGCAACTAAGGCCTTTTAACATCTTAAAGAGGCAATATGCCTAGCACCAGTCTTAGCTACGCCAGACTTCACAAAAACCTTTATTGTGGAATGTGATGCCTCAGGAAATGGAATTGGTGCATTTTTAAAGCAGGAACGAAGACCCATTGCTTTTGAAAGTCGTCCAATCAAAGGAAATTATTTACAGAAACCTATTTATGAGAAGGAAATGTTAGCAATACCGCATGCACTAAAGAAATGGTGAACTTACCTAATGGGAAGACACTTCAAGGTAAAAACTGATCATGATAGTCTTAAACACTTTTTGGAACAAAGACTATCTTCAGAAGAGCAGCAAAATGGGTCACAAAGATGTTGGGTTATGACTTTGAAATAATCTACAAAAAAGGAAAGCTTAATGTTGTTGCATATGCACTCTCAAGAAAGAATGAAGAGGTGGAAGCATTGCTTTGTGCCATTTCTATTATCCAACCAGATTGGATAACCGAAGCAAGAGATGAATGAAAGAAGGACAAAGATGTATGGACACTCATTCAAAAGTTGCAGCAAGATCCTAGTACATCTGATACATTTAGTTGGAAAAATGATTCCTTATGGTACAAAGATCGCTTATATCTTTGTAAGAACTCCCAACTAAAACAAAAGATTCTTCTGGAATTGCACACTTCTCCTTTAGGAGAACACTCAGGATTTTTAAAAACTTACCACAGGGTGAAGAAAGATTTTTTTTGGGATGGCCTTAAATCTGATATTCAAAAGTTTGTGGCGGAATGTTTGGTTTTCCAGCATAATAAAGTGGAGACAATTAAGACCCCGGGACTTCTACAACCTTTATCCATTCCAAGTCAACGTTGGGAGGAGATTTCAATGGATTTTATCATAGGTTTACCGAAGTCCGAAGGAAAGAATGTCATCATGGTGGTAGTTGATAGACTTACCAAGTATGCACACTTTTGTGCATTATCTCATCCATTTAAAGCAAGCACAGTTGCTACTACATTTATGGATAGAATTCAAAAGCTACATGGAAGCCCAAGGGTTATTGTGAGCGACAGAGATCCCATTTTTACTGGAAATTTTTAGACGGAGTTATTTTCTTGTTTGGGTACTCAATTAGCTCATAGCTCATCTTATCATCCTCAATCTGATGGTCAAACTGAGATAGTAAATAAATGTTTGGAAGGATATCTTCGTTGTTTTGTATCCGATAAACAAACACAATGGGTCAAGTGGTTACCTCTCGCTGAATGGTGGTATAACACTTCCTTCCATACCGCAGCAAAAATGACCCCATTTATGGCACTTTATGGATATCATCCACCATCCATCACATCATCTTTAAGGGAAAATTCGAAGGTTCAAGCACTGGAAGATCACATCGAGCATCAGCAAGAAGTTCTCCAACTCTTAAAGGATAACCTGAATTTGGCACAAAATCGAATGAAACAACAGGCAGATCAACATCGCAGCGAGAGAAGTTTTGATGTAGGAGATTGTGTATTTTTACGGCTACAACCATATAAACAAATGTCCCTCAAGCAAGCTAAGAAGGATAATAAATTATCGTCAAAGTACTATGGTCCTTACAAGGTGTCGCAAAAGATTGGTACTATGGCATACAAATTGGAGCTTCCTGCTTCTTCGCGAGTACATCCAGTTTTCCATGTTTCGTGCTTAAAGAAGGTTATAGGTGAAAATCTTCCAGTTCAAACATATTGCCAGAACTTGATGAGGAAGGAAAAATCATATTGGAACCGGAAGCGGTCACGGAAACAAGAACTCGACAACTACGGAATCGATCAATTTCAGAGTATCTCATCAAGTGGAAGTACTTACCCACTGAAGATTCTACATGGGAGGATGAGAATTTTATACAAAAGCACCCAGAGCTACTCAAGCGTTGAGGACAACACTTTTTTTGAAGGAGAGGGGCATGTTAGGTCCCTATATTACTAGTATAATCCCTTATTATTGTTAGTGTAAGCCCCTTATTGTTATTATTGTACCCTTGTAACCCCCATTTTGTTATTATTGTGCCCTTAAATTATTATTGTTAGGTCGGCTAGGACTACATTGTGGCCCACTAGGATTACATTATGGCCCCATGGACTCCTATATATAGAAAGGAGGTTTTGTAAATTGTATCATCCAAGAATTGTTCATTTATGTAATGTATTGGAGGTTGCCCCCTCGAAGTGGCTTATTTCTAAGGCGTTGATATCTTTTTTCTTCTATTTTTGGAGCTGGTTACACAACATGTGCACACTCAAGTGAGCATTGTATGGATTGAAACAAGCACCCCGTGCTTGGTACACCAGGATCAACAACTATTTCACCGAGTTGGGCTACACCAAAAGTGAAGCAGGATGAAAACCTTTACCATGTTGTGGTTGAAGGTAAATTATTGATTATAGTATTATATGTCGATGATTTAATTCTAACAGGGGATGAGAAGTTGATAAAATCTTGAAAATAAGATTTGGCAAGAGAATTCGAGATGAAGGTTTGGAAATTTGGCAAAGAGATGGGGAACTGTTTGTCTCTTAGGGCAAGTATGCCAACGAGATACTGAAGAAGTTTTACATGGAGAGGAGCAAACCCATGGAGACTCCTCTAGTATGGAATTGAAGGAAGATGCTACTCCAGGCGAAGTGGTAGAAGCTACCATTTACAGTCAGCTTGTGGGTTCACTTATGTACTTGGTGAACACATGATCGAACATGTGTTGTGTGGCTAACCAACTTAGTCAAGCAATGGTTAAGCCAACCAAGCTCTATCGGAAGGCAACCAAACATGTGTTGAGATACCTCAGAGGCACCACTCAATTTGGTCTTTGGTACAGGCAGACAGAGGGTGTGAAGCTTCAAGGCTTCACAGATGCATATTGGGCAAGGATTCCATCTGATAGGAAGAGCACATCAGGAAAAATATTCAGTATTGGGTCAACAATAGTTTCCTGGTACAACATGAAGCAAAGATTAGTTGCACTCAGTTCAGCAAAAGTAGAGTAAATGGATACTAGTCAAGCAGCTTGTGAGGCTATCTAGATGAGGAAGATCCTTGTAGGGTTATTTGGTTAGCAGATGGACCTAACATGAAAAACTGGATTAACCGAGAGTTTGATGCAACTCTAGTTGTCACAGTAAATCATTGTGTGCACAAGTGGATCATGATGCTAGAGTACATTCCTATAGAGGAACAAGATGCAGACATCTTGACGAAGGCACTATCAAGAGGCTAATTTGAGTTCCATAGAGGCAGGATCGAGGTATTTGATAATCCCTTCTTGCTGAGAGGGATTGTTGAAAACGACACCAAGAAAGATTCTAATTTTATTCTCTCTTGAATTAAATTAGAAGAAAATTGTAATTCCACATCACATGATAACTTGTACGAGTTAACTAAGTTAGTTTGACTTAGTTGGTTTAGTTAATTTGAGTTGAGGGTCTAACTTGAGTCATGTAGAGTGGTTCCTACTTTTTAGGAGTCCTAGTTGAGATTATTTTGAGTTGTAATTAATTAATTCAGTTTATCTAAGTTAAATTCAGTTTGGCTAGTTCCAATAGTTGGAGGAACTAGTGGGAGTCTAGTAGTGATTTGTCTACTCAATGATCAACCAGATAATTGATGATTCAACCATAAATAACTCATTCATATCAGAACTGAGAGTTACTCAGTTGAGATTGGAGTTCAAGGGTAGTGTACTATCAGTTGTATAATCATCCAAATTGTACAGGTGGTGCATGCAGTCAGAGGAAGGCCATAGATGGATTGCGCAATATTGGATGGGTATTTCCCTAATTAATAGAGGCTAATTACCCAAGGAAAAAGCGCAAGGAAATAGGGATATGGGCAGGCAAAAAATTGGCTACGTATTGGCTTAGGATTGTCTAGGAAGCAATGAGACAGATAGATATAGTGCAAAGGTTTATCTGGTTTGAGAAAAATATTGTAATCTTCTCATATTTTCTGACTAATGCAATATACAGATAATGGGGTTTTTAGTTGTGGCTTTCCCCGGGAAATCATTGTGTAATGTGTTGATTGAATTATTTCTCTTGTATGCTTCGTGATATCGCGATTGTTTAAATTGGTTTCCGCAATTGGTAGAGTAGATTCAAGTCTATTGTTTTAGCAAATTACAATTAGCAATTTGAATCTACAAGGAATTTCTACAATGCCTATTATAAAAAGAGGGGCATGCCTTCTTTGACATATTTTTTCGATTGACCGAGAAAATAAACATGAGTTAAGTGTGGACCAACATCAACATGGTAGACTTGTTCCTTACATCGATGCCCATGCCTTGGATTGGTTGGAGATCATGAGTTGGTATCCTAATGATGGAGTATCATTCTTAATTAGGGGCACAGTACAGCAAGAGCCCTTATATGAGAGTGTTACTGCATGTTTTAGTGATTAGTGGGATGTGGACCGATAGTTCATCAATATTCTAGTAGCACTAGCCCAACATCAACATAGTGGGGTTGACCTCATCCTATGCGAGAGGTTGGATTGGAGACAGGTGATGAGTTGGTATTCTACTGGTGAAGCAGCATCTACGGTCAGAGACAAACCATAACTTGAGCCATGGGGGATGGATGAGGATGATTGGTTATGGCGGTTTTGGGATCTAGGTGGATCCATGGATGGTAGATTGAGTCAATGGTTTGTTTGGGATCCAGGTATTAAGTGACCCATTCATGTTGTGTTAGCTTGGAGGCATGGCATGTACAGTGGTTCATTTGGAACCTTGGTATCAGTTTACAAATGCCTCTACAGTGGATAGCTATGGATTGCTTGAGGGCAAGCAATCTTGAGGCAGAAGTATTTGTCATGTCCCCATTTTTATTTTCCTCTATAGTACAGCTTGGGTGGATTTCCAAGGCATGGGATGGCCAGGGCATGGGAGAAATTTTATGTCATCAGTGGTCCCGGGGGAGTTTTGAGGAGTTTCTATGGGATTCGATGGAATTCCCCTGGCATATTCCATCATTTGCACAACTTGTATTTCATTTCATTTCATTCCACAGGGATTATTGGGAATAACTTAATTAATGACGCTCAAGGATTCATTCCGAGAGTAATATTTAATGGAACACCTTAGTGTAATATCTCGTTGCAACCAAAACTAGAAGATCTATAGGATAGGACGCTGATAAGTGATTTCTAGTGGTCGAAGAGAGTATGGTGGGCGATTTACCATTTTCCCATATTAAAAATTACTTTAATTAGTCATTTAATTAAAAAGGGGAAAAATAATTAATTCGAGGAAAAAGGCCAAAAGTAACTTAAGTGAAATAAAATAAAAGGTCACATAAGATGAAGTCAAGAAAGGAGCTTCGAGAATAATAATAAAATATAAAATAAGATGCTTCTAGAGGCTTGGAGATCTATCCATCAAATCTCTAAAAGAGGAGGAAAACATTTGGAGACATCCTTGAGTTGAGTATTTTTCTTGTGGAGAGGTTTGGAGAACCGAGAGTTCTCAGCTTCAGCAGTAGCCCCAGGTTAGAAACCCTTGAGTGATTCAGTGAAAGTGAGCGAGTACCTATCTCTCCCCTTGGTGAATTCATCTATAATTCATAGGTGCAATGATTGCATCTCAATTCATTTTTGGAGGGAAAGTGCAACATTTGAGCAGATCTTTGAGGTCAGTTTCTCATCTCAACTATATTGGTTGAATCAGCATGTAAACCCCAATTTATCTAATATAATAAAGCTGAGAAATTTTATGTTCATTGTGTTATTGGACAATATTGCTCTATTTGTTATGTTTTACATGGCAATATTTTGTTATATGAATGAAATTTTTATGTAGCATTTTTGTTGAGTTAAATTAGCCGAATTTTTCAGTTTGGGACATTACAAACTTGCCCAAGTGCGCAATCTCCCAAACCTCCTCTTCAGCTACTACACATTATGAAGTTACAATGTGCAACCTTGCCTACCTAAATTGCCCAATTGCAAAAACCTTTTATCTAGTGGGCCTCCTACTACGCATTGCGCAATTCTAGTGAGCAGTAGGTCACCTCTAGGTCACTGAAACCCTCGACTGTGCAATTCGCTGAGCTTGTCCCTCAATCACTGCACATCGCGCAACTACTATGGCTAGTCTTGTCCCTCTTGCTGAATGAAACCCCTCACTGCACAATACCTTGTCCTAGCTTGCCTCTTACTACACATTGCGCATTTGTAGTTGAAAGAGGGGTCATCGTTGGGCCCCTATAGCCCTCAACTATGCAATTCTCAGCCTTCTACTCTCAAAACCCTAGTCTGTTTCCTCATCACAGTCAGCATATTCCATGAGTAAGAAAAGGTAGAATAGGTGGTTTTTGGACTCATGTTGTCTTGTCGTGAGTGGAATTCATCTACATGTGTTATCATTGCTACATGGCAAGGTCATCCTCATGGGAGGTCATCAAGGAGAGGCTACAAGAGAGCACTTGCAATGAATAAGGATCGAAAGAACCATCACGAAGACATGAAGAAATCTTGGACCATGACAAAATGGTATTATCTCATGTTGACTTGGAAGGTTTTGACACTCCTCTAGACCCTTCGGAGGGTTAGATGAAGAAAAAATAAAGATCCATCATGAAGAATTCAAAATCATAGTAGCAAGGACAAAAGCTTGGCATTGACACTCTACACTGAAGTCCCATGTCATCATTGCCAAGTCATGGCTTATCGAAGTGTCATTATAAAGTCATGTGTGTCATTGTGTTTTGCCACATAAATTGTGTGTGTAATTATGTAATTTCCAAAAATGAGAAAATGTAAAATGTGTGGAATCCCAAGGGTACCAAATGGAATATGAAGAGTCAACTAGAAAGTTCTAAAGCCATATAGGAAATCGAAAAGTCATAGTAGAAGGTCAAGAGTCATGAGGGAGGTCAAGAGTCACATGGGGGGTGGAGAGTCACCTCATTTTTTATAAATGCACCCTCATAGCTCAAGAGGAGGGACTTTTGGACTTTCACCTTGGCTTCTCTAGCTTGGCATAGGAGAGAAAATATTTCTTTGGAGGAGAAAGTTGTGACTTAATGTTCCACTATTGGGGCTAGTGTGACAGCATTGTAATTGTGTATCTTGGAACTTTCACTTAATATATGAAGCTCTCAGAGCTTGTGCACTTTCATGCATATGTCATGAATGATTGTGAGAGTATTCTTTCATTGTTTACAGTGTATGTTTATGTTAACACATACTAATTAAAATGAACTATTTCGTTGGATATGGTATGCATCTTGTTGAATGTGCATTGTTACGTGCTTTTATGATTGTTGTTATCTCATGAGCTACTTTGGAGTTTAACTAACGATACTTTCCATGCTCTTGTGTGTCTCTTTTGGGATAGTACTATTACTTTTCTTCTAGAGGCTCACCTTGGCTTCTCTAGCTTGCCATAGGAGAGAAAATATTTCTTTAGAGGAGCAAGTGGTGACTTAATGTTCTACTATTAGGGCTAGTGTGACAACATTCTAATTGTGTATCTTGGGACTTTCACTTAATATATGAAGCTCTCAGAGCTTGCGCAATTCCATGCATATGTAATGAATGATTGTGAGAGTATTATTTCATTGTTTACAGTGTATGTTTATGTTAACACATACTAATGAAAATGAACTATTTCGTTGGATTTGGTATGCATCTTGTTGAATGTGTGTTGTTACGTGTTTTTATGATTGTTATTTCTTGTGAACTACTTTGCAGGTTAATTAACGATACTTTCCATGCTCTTGTGTGTCTCTTTTGGGATAGTACTATTACTTTTCTTCTAGAGGCTCACTCTCTCTTTCCTTGTTGTCAAAGCACCTTATATACATTGCGATTGTATGCCTTACAGTGTCAACTTGCTTGTTTTAGAGATTGTTTGTATAATCTATTATGTTTATAATTGCATCCAAGGCAAATTTCTAAGGATAATGGAAACCAACCTTATTTCTGGTTGGGGCTCCTATTCCAAACGATGTGAGGTCTAATTGGGACTTCATAATAGGGAGACTCCCTTGTTTGACAGATTTCCAGCACTGTCAATAGAACGGTCATATGGAAGAGTTTACTATATAACATTAAGTGATGGTCCACCTACAACAATTAGGAAATTGGATTGCAACAACAAGCTAGAGGAAAATTTTGAATTTTTAGCTTAGGTTTCAATGGTCTCAAGGCCGAAGCACAACCATATAATTGAGTTGGTGAGCTTGATCAATGCTCTCGTAGTAACAATTTTTGTTAGTAGAAAAGAAAATATGACAAGGCAAAGAAGAGAAATGATGTGAAGGCGATTTTCGTCATTAGTAATGGAATCTAATTCAAAAGTGGTTTTGACATTAACTTTCTCCATTAAAAAAAAAGTGGGGCCAACTTCATTGTAAGTAATAAAAGTAGAGAAGACAATCATCAACAACCCCAAGCTACTGTTGTATACCATACAAAGAGCTTCAAGTCATCTCCTAGAGCTGGGCAACATGAGAGACAAGATATGAACAAAACAAGTGCCAATAAAGATTCCAAAGAGACAAAATTCACAAGGACATTCTCGTCGATCTCAAATCAAAATCCTCAAGAGTTTTATCAACCAAAATCTGGTTCAACATTTAGTTACATGAAAAATCACAAGAAATTTCATAGCACAACCTCACATAATGGCTCTTACACTGTAGCTAAGGAACTCTATGATGAGGAAAGGAGTATGACTACCCTTTATTCGCCTCATCCAAAAACTATGATGAAGGATACTCTTATAGGTCCTATGGATTTGAATCCATGAGCATGAAAGAATTTCCATGAGAGGTGGATTATTGTAGTATAGTGGAGTAAATTAATAGAGGTTCACTTCCTCTCATTTTATCAAGGTTGGATTTGAAGAGAAATCCTTTAACAAGTCTGAAATTTCTATGATTATATCTTTCTATAATTTGGCTATGGACAGATGAGTTGAGAAACCACTTGGAGAGGCCTTGTTGACATGGATTTGACTCTTTTCTTGGATGTGTATTAGTGAAGCTTCGATGAATGCACGATAATCTAAGTGGACTTTCTTTGTCTTGGTTATGTTTATGGATGATGGGAATTATGCATTATGCAGGTAAGCTTGGTATTTTATTTTCATTATCCCTCTAAAAAAAAACCTTTCTTCCAAGACTTTAAGGAGCAAGTGGGATCCTTCCGTTATCTTGTCCTTGAAGATTGAAAAGTCTAGGGATAGTGAGTGGATTTATCCTAGCCAAGTGAATGTAAATATACTACAATTATCTTCAAGTGTGTTGATCCTTGACACCATATGGCCCCAAAAAATATATTGGTAGGCTAAGGAATTGATCCTCCATCACCCTTCGTTTTCTTTAAATCCTTTGAACTAATTAGCTAGGATTTACTCTTCAAAATCACCTTCTAATTTCTATAATTCCCTGATTGTGTGTGTTTGGGGACCTTCCCTTTGAACTCAAAAATGGAAATTACCCTAAGAACAATAGCAATCCTATCTTCAAGATCCACTTTAAACCCTATTTATTCAATCCTTTGATTGGTAGTAATAAAATGAGAATCCTTACGGGACTCTTTAATTGGTTTCACTAGGCCATTAGATCTGTTATCACAAAATCAGGCCTGATGGGCTGCTCATCAAGTAAACATTGTGTAACTGTTTCAGACCAATATTTTGGTTGAGGCTTAGCCTTCTCAACCTGAGAGGGCTCTCTCAAAATTTTATGATTTTTGATAAATAAGTAGATGGCTAACTCTAAGGTAAAACAAATAGATGATATAACTGGTTGTAAATCATATTAGCAAACATTCATTGGGCTATGGAGTCAGGATAACTTCAACAAAACATCATAGTCTATCTAGCATGGAAGTCAAGGCATTTGGGGTTCAAATCAGGGAGTAAAACATATAGAATAGTGAAACCCAGTCAGTTTGTATATGAAGGAAGTTAGAGCATTATGAATGAATTCTAAGTATCATAAACAAACACCACTGCAGATAGAAATATTGAAGAATGCCATTAGAACAATAATAGACAAGAACTCCTCATGAATCTTGAGTTGTCTAAACAAAACTTTGTATTAAGCCGAAAAAACCCTTACATACAAAACACAATCTTTGCTAATAAAAATGTCCAACCCTTTGTATTTCGACCCCATGCACTTTATAGATCATTTACAATATAGTATTCTCTTATCCTCCACTAGAGACATCGAATTCATAGTGTTTGACACCTTTCCTAATCATGAAACATGATATTTATTACAAATTGACAGCTAGAACCCTAATGAGCAGTCCTATTCCAAATAGGACTAAAACTCTTTAATTTCCTTCCTAACAACCTTATTTAGTCTTCATTAAATCTTATGCCACTTTATTTTCCATGAAGTCGAATTTGTATGATGATTCCCAACTTGATGTGAACATGTTGTTGATGATGCTGCTCTCCTATAACCTAGGAAACTATCTCCCTGTTTTTAGGCCTTTGATTTTCTTTGACTCCTTGGGACATTCTGACCATTTATGAACCATGTTCTAGATGCCATTTGCTGTCAAGAATTAAAACATATGCCTACAATCATTTCCCTATGCCATCTATACAAGATTTAACTTCGAATTATGCAAAAGATTGAAAATAGACTTGCGCTATGAAAGCAGCACAGTTTCGTAGCGCTTTTCATAGCGCAGCTTTTTAACTCATTTTCCTTCAATGTTTTGGATTCTTCCTTCAGGATGGTTTTCATATTCACTTGACATTGCTTTCCTAGAAGTTTTAGGTCAAAACACACAAAAATTCCCTTCAAAAATTGATAAGGAAAGGGTGAAAAAGCTTTCCATTTGCAAATTATTCTTGTTTATTTTTCCTGAAAATTAGGTCTTGGGAAAGAGCCTATATCTGTTCATCCATAATGTATTTTACAAAAGTGAAGGAGGTCTTTGTAGACCATTTTTTCCTGAATAAAAACCTCTTTGGGTTTTTTGAAATACCTCTCCTTGTGTCTAGAAACTGTCTTTGAAAAACATGTGTAAAACAGGAAAACTCTGTTTTCTGAAAATAGGGCTTCAAAGAAAGGCTTCTCTCACAACTGATAACACTTATGAAAAAATTTAGAGAGTATATTGTAGCTGGGGATGTGATGAAGACAAACCTCTTTTAGAATTCCAAAATACTTTTTCATGTGGTGAGAAACTGATCTTGAAATTTACAGCTAAACAATCATGTACAAGACATTTTGTAACAACAGTTTCATAGTGCATTTTAATTTATCAATGTCTCCCACCTCCTAATTAATTGGAAGAACCTGAGAGAGGTTTTTGTAGTTAGGTATGTTAGGAAGAAAAACCTCTTTCAGTTTTCAAAAATTTGTTTTCAATTGCCCAGAAACCCCCTTGGAAGTTGACTACTAAAACCAGAAAACAGAGTTTTTTCTTCATGACTTTCAGCAGTTTCGTAGCGCAAATCAGCTTTTTTGAACTAGCTGCGCTACGAAAGTAAGGTTTCTTGGCTAATTTGACAATTTTTGATATGAAGCTTTAGGAAATGACTCACAAATGGAAAATATGAGTATTTGATCATGGAATGGACCTAGAAGGACTTTATTTGAACTTAAATGATGACCTTTAAACTTATAAAAACTATGACCTACCCTTAACCAAAACTTAAAATAACTTTAAGACCTATTTGAGACCATGATCAAAAACATAGTTGACACAATGGTGTTTTGAAATTTTTTGGGTGATAACAAGATCCCTAACATCTAATAGGGAGAACCCCCCCTTGAATTGAATGAGAACCAGCCAAAAGCGAGAGGAGGGTTGGTGAGGTGATAGTGTCCCCCCTCATAAATTACACAAGGTTTCAGAGTTGAGATTTTAGACTTTATCTTGAGATGTGAGATATATTGTGGTAACATCTTGGCACCATTGTTGGAAATAAAGCCCATTTCCCAAAAGATGACATCAGATGATATCATTCCATCTATGCAACTCCATTGAAAGAACAAAGTCCTTGTCCTTTAAATATTTGAATATTTTATGCTTCTGAGGTGATGTAATATCCCTAATTATTTAGTGTGAAAGTTACTAAGGAATTTGCCCAATTTTGATAAAAGAGAGAAAATATTATTTTAATTATAAATGAAGGCAATTTTTTTTTTTATTAAAGGGTGAAAAATGTTATTTTATTAAAAATGAAGGCAAAAGTCACTTAGTGGAGAATGGCCCCTACCAATAAAATAATATTAAAAAGGGGAATCTAGAAGCTTGGAGGGACTCATGAAATTATAAAAGGAGGGTGTGTGAAAATTTCTGAATATTACTTATGTAGAAACCCTACTGTTAAATCTGAAACCCTATTGTTAAAACTGGTTATACTTATCCTACTTAATCAAGTTATAAATCTAAAATTCCAGCATTAACATCGAAGTAAACACATTAACAGTCTTCATAGATACAGATCTAAACTGAATACATCCACATAGACAAAGTGACACACAAGATTTTTTGGACAACTGTCCCCGGAAAAACCCAATGCGGGAAAATCGGTCTTCTGGCTACTGAAGGGTTTATATTATTAAGTATATTCTAAGTACAGCAAATCTGGGCACCTTACTGGTTAACCTGAGAGAGAAAAACAAAAAATCTGTAGCAGTACCTGTGTTATGGAGACAAAGAAACTGACTGATTCACACCCTCAAAAGGGATTTACAAAACTTAGCCTTTTGCTTCAAAGCCCGTTGCTCAGGAGAGGGCTACGTAACCCTAAACTGGGTTACGCTGTCTCTGTGCTGCCCTAGTTGGGCTTGCGTAAGCCTTGACTACCTCCTGTTGCCTCTGTGTTTCCCTTCCTGGGCTTGCGTAGCACCTGAAGCCTCTACATTGCGTAATTACTGCGTAGCCGCTGCCCCCTCTACGCTGCTCTGACTGCTACTTATTTTCCTCTTACTGACACTTGGCTCTGGGATCAGATCATCACCTTAACCAATACTACCCCTCGCTATAGCTGAAACACATCTAAAAATTCTTAGCAAACCACACCCTAGAATTCCAGCTTAGTCTCAGTGCTCTGCCACTGTGTGCGTATTCTCCAACTGACCCCAAACCTTTCCTTTATACTTTTCTCGTTGGGAAACCAATGACCGTGATCTAATCTTGAATCGATGGCTAAGATTAAAATAAAGCTTGATATGTGTGACTTAAGTCATTTTCATCACATGTTTAATTTAATTAACTTTAATCTTTTAATTTTCATAAGTTAGACTTAGGGTCCTTAATTAAAAAGATTAATTGATTAATTTTCTCTTAAATCGGATGGAATTTCTCAAATCCATTTATGGGTCTTGGAGATCTCATGTACTCTAGTCCCTCCACAAATTTTGGGAGTTAGAGCACATCCAAAGCTACCCAACACTCAAAATCTCAACACTCCCTCTTAGCGAGGAAAGTGCTCTAGCACAACACTACTTCACCTGGAAGTTCTGCACTGATCTCTGGTGTGGGTCTCTGCACTGATGCTTGCCCTATTGCCCTTCATCATTGTGTTGCTGCTCCTCTCCCGTACTGCTTCCCATGACGCTGCCACATCTATACTGTAGCTCCCTCTCAATCTGCTGCATCGTGTTGCTAAATACTGCATTGCAACTCAGTTGTTGCGAGAAACAACTGAAGACTCCTGCCCAATATTTGACAGACAAGTCAGTTGGGTTGCATCCTCATTACTGAAACTCTATAGGCTGCTACTCTGCACTATCTTCCTGAAGCCATTGTGCTGCTGCAACTCTTCTCTGTGTAAGCCAGCCTGTACCACGTTGCTAAAGCCACATTAACCCCTCTGCCTTGCACTTCCATGCTACTATTGCATCTTCACTGCGCTGCTCCCTTCAACTTCCAGCTCTGCCTCTGCTCCATTTGTGATTCTTTGCATCTACTGCTCCACTTGTCCCTCTACGTCTTAAGGCTCCCGTAGCTCGTATGTGATCCAAGAGTTGAGCTACTCAAGGATCTTGCCACCACTTTGTAGCTACTCTACAGATCCATGTAGCCCCACTTCCGTGGTTCATGAGCGCTCATGGCTACGTCATCTTCAGAGCCATCGTCCACCACAACAGCCTTGAGGTAGAAGCTTCCTTGTCTTTCTTCTTCTGAGGACAATTGATGGCGAAATGTCCTAGTTTGCCACACTGGAAACACTTGATCTTAGACAGATCCCACTTCTTCCTCACTTGTTACCTCTTTGATGCCAACGCTGCATCTTCTTCCTCTTTCTTCTTCACTTTACTTGATCCGGTGTTGTACTGTCTCTTGGTAAATCGATGGAGTTCTTCTTGATGGATGATCGCCCACATACTGTATCAGTTGGGAAGGTCCGCTCTGCCCAAGATACTTTGGACAAAAGTTTCCTAGTCCTCTATGACTGCATTGAGTGCAGTCCTCACCATCACATCATCCTCCACTTTCACTCCCATGGCAGTCAACTGATCCCTGATCGCCTGTAATCTGAAAAGGAAGGGTTCGATCACTTCTCCCTTGGCCTTCATGAATAACCTCATCTGATTTTCTAGAAGCATCCTCCTCTGGACAGATCTTCCTTCATATAGTGAGGTCAAAGCCACCAACATATCATGAGTCGTTGTCTTCTCGGCTATGTTAGACACTACATGATCTTTGACACTGTCCATGATGAAGCGCTTGGCATGTGCCGCTACTTCTTCATGCTTCTCTAGGAGCTTTGCATTGGTTGGCGTGGCCAGGACATTCTTTGCATGCTCCCTCAGACCGTATGCCTCCATGACTATCAGGATTCTGGTCTTCTAGATTGCAATGTTGGACAGGCCATCCAACCTATCATGATCATGTAGTCCTTGAGGTGCCATATGCTCAATAAATCTGTTGGAACTAATCCTTCTCTCTATGCTAGAGACTTGGATCTAGGGTCCTTGGCGAGAAAGGCACCCTCTACTCCCTTTGACAACTAACTTCCTCTCTTGGAAGTCTTCCAAATCACAACGAATCAACTCTCTTCGATCCTCTGATTGATCTGCAGATTTCTTTGGCTGGAAATCCTCTGAGAATTTATTCTCCTCCCACTCTTTGTCAACTAGTGCTTAGGCTAATTTCTGCACCTTCAAAAAATTAACCCCACTAGCAACTACTGAAGCTCTACAACACTGCTTTTGGCACTTTGAATCAACAACAGTTTCAGGACTGTGTCACCCTGGCTAATCTCTGCGTGAGTAGACAGTCCCAGCACTGTCTCTGCGCTGCCTCTGCGCAGTAAGTACGTGGACCTGCATGGAGACTACGTCACTCTAGCCTCTGCGTGGCTCTGCTTCCCTTTGCTGCTATGCTGTCCTCTCTGGTACGACTTTCTGCGGTTGCTGCTGCTTTCTTTGTTGCTTTCTGCAGCAAGGATTTTTCAGTCTTCTTGCTGATGATTTAGCTAGATCTACAATCGCTCTGATACCATGTGAAAATTTCTGAATATTACTTATGCAGAAACCCTACTGTTAAATATGGTTACACTTCTCCTACTTAATAAAGTTATTAATATGAAATTTCAGCATTAACATTGAAGTAAACACATTAACAGTCTTAATAGATACAAATCTAAATTGAATACATGCACATATAAAAAGTGACACACAAGATTTTCTAGACAACTGTCCCCGGAAAAACTCAATGCGGGAAAACCAATCTTCTGGTTGTTGGAGGGTTTATATTATTAAGCAGATTCTAAGTACAGCAAATCTGGGCACCTTATTGGTTAACCCGATAGAGAAAAACAAAAAATCTGCAGCAGTACCTCTGTTCTGGAGACAGAGAAACTAACTGATTGACACCCTCAAACGGGATTTACAGAACTCAGCCTTTTTCTGTTTTCAGAAACCCCAGTGCTGCTTCGAAGCCCTCTGCATCAGCTCTACTAGCCTGCTAGTGCTCCTACACTGCTCTAGAGAGGGCTGGGTAACCCCAGACTGGGTTAGGTTGTCTCAGCATTGCCCTAGCTAGGCCTGCGTAAGCCCTGAGTGCCTTCTGCTACCTCTACGCTGCCCTTTCTGGGCTTGCGTAGCACCTGAAGCCTCTGCGTTACGAAACTGCTACATAGCCGCTACCCCTTATGCGTTGTTCTGACTGCTGCTTCTCTGCCTCTTGCTGACTCTTGGCTCTGGGATCAGATCATCCCCTTAGCCAATACTACCCCTCGCTACAGCTGAAACACTTCTGGAAATTCTTAGCAAACTACGCCCTAGAATTCTAGCTTAGTCTCAGTGCTCTACCACTATGTGTGTATTCTCCAATTGACCCCAAGCCTTTCCTTTATACTTTTCTCGTTGGGAAACCAATGGTCGTGATCTAATCTTGAATCGATGGCTAAGATTAAAAGAAAGCTTGATCCGTGTGACTTAAGTCATTTTCATCACATGTTTAATTTTATTAACTTTAATCTTTTAATTTTCCTAAGTTAGAATTAGGGTCCTTAATTAAAAAAAATTAATTAATTAATTTTCTCTTAAACTGGATGGAATTTCTCAAATCCCTTTCCGAGTCTTGGAGATCTCATGTACTCTAGTCCCTCCACAAATTTTGGGAGCTAGAGCACATCCGAAGCTAACCCAACACTCAAAATATCAACGGGGTGGAATCATTTGCTAAGTATTCTGTTCCATCATATCTTGTTGTCATTGTTGTGAAGCTCAAGTGAGTTTTGATTTTAAGGGTTTCAAGCGAAATAATCATTCTAGTTTCAGTGGATCCTTTGCCACCTTAGTGGGATCTGATGATTTGTGTAGCTTGGGAGGTTCTCCCACAACCCTAGGGCATTGGGTTTGGGAGGAAATGGACCACAAAGGTTTGTGGGCGAAATACCCAAGCAGTGGGATTTTAGACCCAAGAAGAGGTTTAAAATCTAAAAAGAAAATTATTATTACTCCTAAGGTCAAAGAGGACTAAAACCCTAATATCTAGAGGGTTCCTAAAGGACTAAAGGAATGGTTATTTAAGAAGGCTTAAGGATCAAGCCTAGGTATCAATGTGAGGATCATATTGATCGTGGAGGTTAGAGATGTAGCTTAAGGAGAGGTCGAGCTAGAAGGCCAAGCATGGGCTACAAGTAAGGTTGAGCTTATCTATCTCAATTGTATTCGTCAAGAGGAGGAAGGCAAGTCTCAGGTGTCGCAGACCTAAGGTGACAAGCCAACCGTGGAACAAGCACAAGAATGGTTTTGTCTCACTAGATTTGGTTTGGCCAAAGAGTATGAACTGTAGGTAGAGCTTGCAAGAGAAGTTTTGTGCATAAGATGGTGTGAAACCCTCACAAGATCTGGTCGCAGGTATGGATATCCTTAGAAAAGGGCTGAGACCCTGCAATTCATGATTAGGATAGGCCTAAGCTTTGTCTTAAAAGGATGAGATCACAGATTTATTGTAGGAGTAGAGCTACGCAAGTTAAAGACCCAATGTAGAGGGTTTTTGAGATGGGTTTTTCACAAGCACAAGGAGTATTGGAGGTTGAGTTTAGGGCACCCCTATAGATGGAACAGGTACCCTAAAAGAGGCTCAAAACTCAAGGTCTATGCACAAGAACAATGGCCATAAAGCATACAACAAGACATTAGAAACAAGGTGTGCCTAATCTGGTTCCTCACGTTGATTGAATGCAAGGAGGTGAAGGAATTGATCCTAAAGGTTTAGGACAGAGTTTGTGTGCCCTAGATGAGCGTAGCGTCCATGCATGATTAGCTCATGAAGTGTGCCCTAATGTCTGTAGATTATATCGCTCCAAGACTGGGTAGAAAAGATATGGCCAAGACCTTTAGATGGTGGGTTATCTCTGCAATTAAGTACATAGATCAAGATCTTATTCGCATGGGTAAATGTGGGGTTAGAAGATCCAAAAGGAGGTTGCTTCTTGAGCAAAAAAATGAATAGAAGTAGGGTGCCACATGAGGTTGGAATTGTCATGAAGAGGAGCAGGATTTTGAAGACTATCCATGGGGTTTTGGACATATATTTGAAGCAATCAAAGTATATAGATCCTTGAGGATTCAAGGACTATTAGTGGTTGTACATGGTTCCCTAGATCTGTGCAATTTGAGGAACAAATTGCAGAATAGAGGCCAGTGTATTTGGAGCCCTAGATTAGTCAAGGAGCGATTGTGTGTGGAGAGATTCAGAGGCCCTAAGAAGAGTGACAAGAGTCGTTGATTTGTCACAAAGTTAGGGAATATTTGGAGGCCCTAGGATCATCCCTCTAAAGTGGAAACAAGGTTGTCAATTGGGTAGATCTTGAAGGTTGAGCACTGTTCACAAACGAAGTTGTGAACAATGATATTTGTATGCAGTATGCAACAACTTGACGACCTCAAGTACAGTGTGCATGAAGGGAGCCATGAACTGCTAGGAGTAATATTGTTGAAGCCTTAGTTCAAGATTTTTAGATGGGAAAACCTCAATGAAAAGTGGGCAATTCCAGAAGACCCCATGAGAAATCATCCTAATGGACTAGGAGGGTCGCTAGTGGGCAGATTGATGACACAAAAGGAGCTATTATCATTGATAGTGGCAGGTTGGGTAGATGAAGATGCAGTTGCAGTGATCAGCAGATGGGAAGGCAAGAGGATAGATTGGTAGTCAAAGTGACTAACTAAGCCCTAGTTGTGTCCTTGTTGTTAGCCCCCTATGAATTTTTTGACAAGCAAACAGGGGGCTAAAATGTTTTTGAGCCTTCAAGGACTTCATTCCCTCTGAAAACACATCATCCTTGAAGCCTCCTTGTGCCTTTGCCCTTTGATAGATCCTCACTGCTGTTCCCAGTTTAAAAGCCTCTTTGTTTGTGAAGAAGAATGCCCAAAAGGCCTCATTTTCCCTTATTTCATTTCCCACTAAACCTTTGTTTTCTTCCCTTTTACTCCTCTCTATTTCCCTTATTAACCCTCTTTATCATCTCCATTCCCCTTTAAACCTTGCAAACACCCCTTGTTTGTCTTAATAACCCCTTTTCCTCTCTACCGTTACCCCTTTTTTGGCCTTAAAATGCATTAAAAACAGGCCAAAGACCCACTTTTTCTTTATGCAGGCCTAGCTCTTTTCGGACAACCCTTTAACCACTTCCCCTCCATGCGACCGGGCACCGTGACCAGGCGTTGAGCCTGCAGGCGCTTATCGCAATCGGAGGTCACATGACAAACGCGTTTCTTTGTTAACTCAAATATCTCCGATGCGATAGTGTAATGTTCTGTGGAGCGCGGGTGCAATACCTGCCGTCGATCTATAGAGATCCGACGGTCCGCGCTAATTTTACAATGCGCCCGTCGTTTCTCCCCATTCGCCCTTCCGATTACATATAAGCCGTCAATCTGTCCCCAGATCGAACGGTGATCGCTCAATCGCACCACTGTCAATCGCACCAACCTCGTTTTCGACCTTCGCCGATTGGTGAGTCCCGATCTGATCTCCGTCGTTGATCTCTTGAGATCCAACAGTCCAGATTTCATCGCTTCCTGCTCCTTGCCCCCGCCCGTCTCCCCACCGATTGAATCTCCACTGTTGATCCCCTTCGTGATTGGACGGTTGGCGCTCAATCGCGCGTCGCCAATTGCAAGTTCTTAGAGGTGTCACCCTCTGTTTCCCCCGATTGCGATCCGACGATCCGATCGCAACCGTTCATTTCTTTTGATCTAACGATCCACATCATAATCGCCCTCCACTTGTCTTGTCCCACCATCCAAGGTCCCCGTTGTCATTTCATTTGGCCCCTTTCCTTTGTATTTCGGCCAAAGGCTAAACCTTAGTGTTTAACACTAAAGATCATTCTTCCGCCATTCTTTCACAGTTTCCACTGTTCTCCACTGCTCCGCCACCGCTCCCACATGCCTCCACAGCATTGCTTCCGCCACCCCCTGGATTTTATAATTGGTTCATTTATTGTGCAGGGTTCACAAGAGTGATGAATTCACTCTATTTTCTGTAATCACAGTGACTGTGATTCAAATACAGAGACGGCCGCTGCAGCAGAGACCAGTGTAGCAGCAGCAAGGATTAAAGGGGGTTTAAGCCTGTTATCAAATAATTAACGCTTAACCCCGTGTTCAAAGGAAGAAGGCGCATTTGGAAGACTAAGCACACTAACGAGTTACATCAGTGCATTCATATCAACAGAGCACCGTTTCCCCAAAAGGACACCTGCCTTCAGAAGCCTCCATGCCTCCTCGAGCCCAGAAACAGTTAATTATACTGACAAAAGCTTCTTCAAGACTGTCAGACAGTAGTTATGGAGGTATGGAGGGACCTACAGACCCTTCGATCCAGGTCACTTATTCCAGAAAGGCAGCGCAGAGCTCCATACAGCCAAAAGGACTTCAAGAACACATTCGAGGTCAATATCGACCTGACAAAGACTCTGAACCAGACTACAGAGTACAACACAGAACCATTAAGCAGAATGGGCATGGATACTTCCTCCACTCTGTCTTAATGGATCCATTTAATTCACATCTACTCCTGCTACTTCTCATCCTCCTATAAGAATCCCAGAGAACATATTGTAAAGGGTTGCGTTGTTGTTGTTGCTGTTGTAGTTGAAGGGATTCATTTGACTGTTAGAACAGTCTTGGGAGGGAGTAGCAGAGTACTTTGTAATGTAGTAGGCTGGGAGGAGAAATTTTGGACTGTATTAGCCATTGAGCTCAGTGTATGTGGCTGGTTTTGCACATCAATTGAACAAGCAATTTCACAGGATCCTGGTCTATTACTATGGGTGATGTTTTCTCTCTACATTGTTTTATTACATTTTTCCATGTTGTTCATTTTCTTCTGGTAGGCATTGGAAATCTAGCATAGGATTTACCCACGCATGGTACCATATGTTTTTTCTCTCCCTACCCTCAATGTTTTCTGCTGATAGTGAAATCTGAGGGCGGACTCCCGTGGTTTAACTAGTGTAGCAGATGTATTTCCTGCTAGCTGATGTGTGAACTCGAGCTTGCTGCTTGGATGTTTCTTGCTGGTGTCAAAGCAGGGAAGGTTAAAAGTCCTTCTCCGATCTATAGACTCTAGCTTTGTGTCAAATCTTATCTCTGTTTTTCCCTTGGAGCATGCTAAAGCAGACCTGGAGTTAAATGACCTCTGGTCCGATCTATAAGTTGCCCCTTTGTCCCTCCATTGAAAGCTGCCTTTGAGTATGTCCAAGCAGGTCTGGAGTTAAATGACCTCTGACCTGATCTATAGACAGAAATTGGGTTTCTTTCCTTCTTTCACCTTCTTTCCTTATTGTTCCATTCCACCATCTATCTAAAAGATCCTTTAGTATAGATGACTTGCCCTCTGAAAGCCTTGGCTAGTTGCTTGCAAGTAATCTCCTTTCATGACTCCATAGCCCAATGGATGACACATTTCTAACCTATCCTCTTTTACCGAAACGTCCTACTGCTTTGCATCCTTTCCTTCCATTACTTTCTCAGCCTATGGTCTTTGACTCAACCCAACAACCAACCAACCAAATCATTTCAAACCCCTTGTGCTTCATAGCTAGCCTAATACCTCTGTTTGAGCTTCAAAGATATATCATTCTTTGTTATTTATAGAGAGATCCCTCTCTGGACCCAGGAGGGCTAGATCCTGATGTCCCAAAGTGGTTTGATGTTGTCTTATCTTTTGGTATTGCCAAATCTGCCAAAACATAGGAACCCCAACATAATGGCGACTCCGCTGGGGATAAAGAGACCAATCAGCCTTGATTTGGTAAATCACTGTGGTGGACAGTAAAATTGTAAATCCTCCACCTGGCGACTCCACAGTTCCTAAATGATTAAAGAATCCACTAGTGATCAGTAGGCCGTTGATTATCTTGGTTTCACGAGACTCCACTGGGAGACCATGTTGCAGTATAACATCAGCCGTGCTAAAGACCAAGTCACTTCACCAATGGAGGACTCTGAGCAGTTTGCAGAAATGCATCCAAGTTTCATAGCAGAGTGTCGAGATGTAATGTCACGTGACTTGGCAGAACTGAAAGTGGAGGACCTTCCATGGGCTATTCTTCTCAGCTCAAGTTTCAAACCCGTGCTTAAGAAAATCTTTCTAGAATTGTCGGTTGAAAGATATGAAGCTGAGATTGAACTTTTGAACTCACAAGAAAAATCATATCAGTTCAGAGACCCAAGAGCCTTTTTGGAAAGTTTCCCTCCTCCTAAAAAAGAAGATCTTCCACTGCCTTTCGATGTGCAAGAAGAAGATGATCGGGCTTTCAAGAGCCAAACTGAAGATGCAGTGGGAGATACAGTAATCAAAGCTGCCCAGGATGAAGACAGCCTACCAATCATGGCAGGCCTGAAAGAAGAAAGCGTACATCATATGTTCATTGATCCTGTGGCAGAGTACATGGAGGCCCTGATCAGCCCAAATTATCCAGCGTTGATCCTTCGCAAGGGCCAAATTCATCAGGAGTGGTCACCACTGATGGTGACCGCAGTTTTGAAGAACCACATGCAGAGCACCCTGTGGTTATATCTGACAGGCAGTCAGTGCTTCTATCCTTTTTTGTTACTGCTTGACTGGCTGCACTGGCATTATTGTATCACCTAGAGCATCAGAGATTTCCAGGTTAGAGTAGAGTAGGTAGGAAGTCTGAAATAAAGCTCAGTCTGTGAGCATGTAGTTAGTTGTTTTTAATTTCTGCAAAGTCCAGCAAGCCAGACAGTCTAATCCTGGCTTGGCCGTTTTCAATTTATGTCTTAGAATGTAGGGAAGAAATCTGCTAGACAGTTTAATCCTGGCAGATAGTAGTTTAGGTAGAGAAACTATGAGGCCAACAGTCTAATCTGGTCTCATGGAGTAATAAGGGTAGAAGTAGAATAGGTTTATTTTCCTGCTTGTGAAAAATTGATGATGTAAAGGGTCTGCAAGTCCAAATGCACCCTGAAGAAAAATGATAGGACTATAGTCTGGGTAGGTAGTTGTTTGGGAAAAAATTTCTGTTGATTTGATGTCTTCATGATTTGTGGCAGCTGATCCAAGAAAGAAATGGATGGGTCAAGTACCAGGCATCTGGCCTACTCCAAAGATCATTTTCTGAATTCTTGACTCCTTCAAGAAGAAGCCATCCCCATGTGGAGCCACTATTAACCCCCTATGAATTTTTTGACAAGCAAACAGGGGGCTAAAATGTTTCTGAGCCTTCAAGGAATGCATTCCCTCTGAAAACACATCATCCTTGAAGCCTCCTTGTGCCTTTGCCCTTTGACAGATCCTCACTACTGTTCCCAGTATAAAAGCCTCTTTGTTTGTGAAGAAGAATGCCCAAAAGGCCTCATTTTCCCTTATTTCATTTCCCACTAAACCTCTGTTTTCTTCCCTTTTACTCCTCTCTATTTCCCTCACTAACCCTCTTAATCATCTCCATTCCCCTTTAAACCTTGCAAACACCCCTTGTTTGGCTTAATAACCCCTTTTCCTCTCTACCGTTACCCCTTTTTGGCCTTAAAATGCATTAAAAACAGGCCAAAGACCCACTTTTTCTTTATGCAAGCCTAGCCCCTTTCGGCCAGCCCTTTAACCACTTCCCCTCCATGCAACCGGGCGTCGTGACCAGGCGCTTATCGCAATCGGAGGTCACACGACGAGCGCGTTTCTTTGTTAATTCAAATATCTCCGATGCGATAGTGTAATGTTCTGTGGAGCGCGGGTGCAATACCCGCCGTCGATCTATACAGATCCGACGGTCTGCGCTAATTTTACAATGCGCCCGTCGTTTCTCCCCATTCGCCCCTCCGATTACATATAAGCTGTCAATCTATCCCCAGATCGAACGGCGATCGCTCAATTGCACCACCGTCGATCGCACCAACCTCGTTTTCGACCTCCGCCGATTGGTGAGTCCCGATTTGATCTCCGCCGTTGATCTCTTGAGATCCAACGGTCCAGATTTCATTGCTTCCTACTCCTTGCCCCCGCCCGTCTTCCCGTCGATTGAATCTCCACCGTTGATCCCCTTCGCCATCAGACGGCTGGCGCTCAATCGTGCGTCGCCAATCGCAAGTTCTTAGAGGTGTCACCCTCCATTCCCCCCGATTGCGATCCGCCAATCCGATCGCAACCGTTTATTTCTTTTGATCTAACGATCCGCATCATAATCGCCCTCCACCCGTCGGGTCCCACCATCCAAGGTCCCCGTTGTCATTTAATTTGGCCCATTTCCTTTGTATTTTGGCCAAAGGCTAAACCTTAGTGTTTAACACTAAAGATCATTCTTCCACCATTCTTTCACAGTTTCCACTGTTCTCCACTGTTCCGCCACCGCTCCCACAGGCCTCCACAACATTGCTTCCGCCACCCCTGGATTTTATAATTGGTTCATTTATTGTGCAGGGTTCACAGGAGTGATGAATTCACTCTATTTTCTGTAATCACAGTGACTGTGATTCAAATACAGAGACGACCGCCACAGCAGAGACCAGTGTAAGCCTGTTATCAAATAATTAATGCTTAACCCCGCGTTCAAAGGAAAAAGGCGCATTTGGAAGACTAAGCACACTAACGAGTTACATCAGTGCATTCATATCAGCAGAGCACCGTTTCCCCAAAAGGACACCTGCCTTCAGAAGCCTCCATGCCTCCTCGAGCCCAGAGATAGTTAATTACACTGATAGAAGCTTCTTCAAGACTGTTAGACAACAGTTATGGAGGTATGGAGAGACCTGCAAACCCTTCGATCCAGGTCACTTATTCCAGAAAGGTAGCGCAGAGCTCCATACAGCCAAAAGGACTTCAAGAACACATCCGAGGTCAATATCGACCTGACAAAGACTCTGAACCAGACTACAGAGTACAACACAGAACCATTAAGCAGAATGGGCGTGGATACTTCCTCCACTCTGTCTTAATGGATCCATTTAATTCACATCTACTCCTGCTACTTCTCATCCTCCTATAAGAATCCCAGAGAACATATTGTAAAGGGTTGCGTTGTTAATGTTGTTGTTGTAGTTGAAGGGATTCATTTGACTGTTAGAACAGTCTTGGGAGGGAGTAGCAGAGTAGTTTGTAATGTAGTAGGCTGGGAGGAGAAATTTTGGACTGTATTAGCCATTGAGCTCAGTGTATGTGACTGGTTTTGCACATCAATTGAACAAGCAATTTCACAGGATCCTGGTCTATTACTACGGGTGATGTTTTCTCTCTACATTGTTTTATTACATTTTTCCATGCTTTTCATTTTCTTCTGGTAGGCATCGGAAATCTGGCATAGGATTTACCCACGCATGGTACCCTATGTTTCTGCTCTCCCTACCCTCAATGTTTTCTGCTGATAGTGAAATCTGAGGGCAGACTCCCGTGGTTTAACCAGTGTAGCAGATGTATTTCCTGCTAGCTGATGTGTGAACTCGAGCTTGCTGCTTGGATGTTTCTTGCTGGTGTCAAAGCAGGGAAGGTTAAAAGTCCTTCTCTGATCTATAGACTCTAGCTTTGTGTCAAATCTTATCTCTGTTTTTCCCTTGGAGCATGCTAAAGCAGACCTGGAGTTAAATGACCTCTGGTCCAATATATAAGCTGCCCCTTTGTTCCTCCATTGAAAGATGCCTTTGAGTATGTCCAAGCAAGTCTGGAGTTAAATGACCTCTGACCTGATCTATAGACAAAAATTGTGTTTCTTTCCTTCTTTCACCTTCTTTCCTTATTGTTCCATTCCACCATCTATCTAAAAGATCCTTTAGTATAGATGACTTGGCCTTTGAAAGCCTTGGCTAGTTGCTTGCAAGTAATCTCCTTTCATGATTCCATAGCCCAATGGATGGCACATTTCTAACCTATCCTCTTTTACCGAAATGTCCTACTGCTCTGCATCCTTTCCTTCCATTACTTTCTCAATCTATGGTCTTTGAATCAACCCAACAACCAACCAACCAAATCATTTCAAACCCCTTGTGCTTCATAGCTAGCCTAATACCTCTGTTTGAGATTCAAAGATATATCATTCTTTGTTATTTATAGAGAGATCCCTCTCTGGACCCAGGAGGGCTAGATCCTGAGGTCCCAAAGTGGTTTGATGTTGTCTTATCTTTTGGTATTGCCAAATCTGCCAAAACATAGGAACCCCAACACTTGTATCAAGGTTGTATGTAAGGGTCATGATCCCTGGTACGAGAGCCGTAAGATTGTTGTATTCTAGATTGTAATATAACAAGTAGTGGGTCTAAAAAGTTGTAAATTGTCATGTGCCCTAGTTGATTCATTGATATTTGTTATTTCGCTATGCAAAGTAGAGGTGTTGAAGCATTTGAGTGTGTTTGCTAAGATTTTAAGAGCCAAACTAGATTCTTGAGTGTCATGGAAATTCAACATGATATCAAAGCTACATTGAAGGGCCAATGGATCAGAGTATGCGCAATGGAAGCACGTGAGCCAGTCAACATTGTGTAGACTTAGAGGTCGTCTAGCTTCAGAGAGAGCAACCCTATAGAAGTTTGAGATCTTCAGGTTCTGATGAGGCAGAGACACTGCCAAGTTAGGGTGATCCATTCTACAGGGTATGCTGCAGTGGTGGATGCCAAATGGGCTAGTGTTGCTGGTGATGATATCGGATAATTCCTAGCAATGGAAGTACCTCCCTCGCTAAAAGGGACTGTTGATTTGAGTAGCTTGGGAGGTACTCCCACAACCCTAGGGAACTGGGTTTGGGAGAAAATGGACCACAAAGGTTTTGCAGGTGAAATACCCAAGAAATGGGGTTTTAGACCCACAAAGGGGTTTTAAATCTAAAAAGAAAATTATTATTATTCCTAAGGTCAAAGAGGACTAACACCCTAATATCTACAGGGTTCCTAAAGGACTAAAGGAATGGTTATTTAAGAAGGCCTAAGGATCAAACCTAGGTATCAATGTGAGGATCATATTGATCGTGGAGGTTAGAAATGTAGCTCAAGGAGAGGCCGAGCTAGAAAGCAAAGCAGGGGCGGAAAGTAAGGCCAAGCTTATTTATCTCAAGTGCATTCGTCAAGAGGAGGGAAAGTTTGAGGTACCACAAACCTAAGGTGTAAAGCCAAGCGTGGAACAAGAAAAAGGATGGTTCTATCTCCCTAGATCTAGTTTGGCCAAGGAGGAACTATAGGCCGAGCTTGCAAGAGAAGTTTTGTGCATAAGATCATGTGAAACCCTCACAAGATCTGGCCGCAGGTATGGAGATCCCGTTATTAGGATGTCAGTTTTTGTAGCGTCAGATGGTGTTCTAGTCTCAACAGTTGTTAGAGAGGATAAGAAACACTAGGACTCCATTACCCAAAAAATGTTTCAGGAAAATCCATCTACAGATGCCTTAATTAAGTTAATTAATCAGTAATTTAAAAATTTCCTAAGTCTAGCTTTGGAAAAATGATTAATTAACAAGAATTAATTGAGCAAGGTGAGATTTCTTTAAAAATTCACATGGATCAACTAGGAAATAATCTTAGCCATTGAAAAAGATTTAACGTTGGTCGTTGGAGTCCCAACTGGAGATTATAAGAAGTCGTCAATGGGTAGATGGAGGAACATATTTGAGATTGATTTCCTTGGGAAGTTCGATTTCTCTAGAGAGCAGCAACAATTGTCATAAGAGTACAAACCAGAGAAGGGAAGCAGAGATAGTGAATCTGGGGGAAGTTTTCCAGTCCCAAAGAGTCAGAAAGAGAAGGAAGAAAATTTTCTCCAGGAGGGTGTGCAAAGGCAGCACAGAGCCTCAAAATAGCAATTCTATCCAACTAAAGAGGAAGATGTTTTCAGCTCCATAGGCCGAGAAAGGTTTCTAGAGGGTTAGAGAAGCATTTTCCCAGTTAGCAGCAGGAAAGATGAGTAGATTGGCAGTCGATTCAGGAAGTGCGTTTGGCAGGCAACGCTAGGGTGACGTAGGGTTTGCGCAGATCACTTGGACGACTAGCCATTCAGAGGTCAGACATGTCAGGATTTCTCAAAGAGAGGGTAAACTCTCTCAGAAAATTTCTGCCAGTATTTCTCTTGGATAGATTCGCCAGTTTGGCGATATTTATTTTACTCAGAATTCCTCACTGTTGCTTAATAATAAAAACCCTCAATTGTTGCACTGGTTTTCCCAAGTTGAGTTTTTTCAGGAACTTTAATCTAAAATAACTATCATAATTTTGTATCTGTGTGCTAGTATTTTCTCAGTTTCCAGTTTGTCTTCCGCAGTATAGATTGCAGTGTGATTAATTCATTGTTTTCATAGCAATAAACTGCTAAATTAATTAACAGTTAGAAGAATTAATTCTAGTTGTTGCAAAATAATTTCAGTAGTGAAATTTTCACAAGGTATCAAAGTGATTTTGATCAGACGAGGAAGCTCAGAGGTGGAAGAAGAAATTTGTTGTTTAGAGGGAGCAATAGGCCGAAATTTTGGGGGTTCCGCAGTGCCTAAAGCCAAGCAGTGCGAATTGCTGGGCAATTCGATTTTTCAATGCAGGTTGGTAGAAAAATAAATCGACTTGCCCCAAAAAGCGATTCAAACAGGAAAAGAGAGCAATAACTCAGTATTTTCATTGAGCAGATTTATTGTCTAGGCATAAAAGGTTTTTGCAGCAGCAAGATCAACGCTGGGTGGAAGAGAAAGTGCACACACAAAGGGAAATTTCTCTTAGAGGGTTTCTAGTCGGAAATTACTGCAAGCAGATTTTCTCACTCCAAAAGGGAGTACAAATAGCAGATTCAACAGTCGAGCAGGAGAAAGAGGGAGTTTTCCACATTCAGTCTCAGAGATGACCACAGTTGGGCATAGATATCGGGATAAGTTGGAGGGATCCTCCAACTATGTCATCTGGAAGGCTAGGATGTCCTTCCTACTAGATGAATTTGGCCTGAATAACTATGCAGATAATTTTGTGGCAGTACCAAACGATGCAAATCAGCTCAAAGAATACAAGAAAGAGATGGAAAAGGTGAAGTGGATGATCTTGGATGGAATCTGAGACCATATAGTCTCGCATATATCGGCCAAGAATACGACCAAGGACATGTGGGATGCTCTCGCTCAGCTATATCAGAATCCTTCCAAGTAGAGGAAGATGTTCCTACAAGAGAAGTTGACAAACCTCAGGATGTAGAAGGGTGAAGACATATATCCCTTCCTCACCAGAATTCAGGAAATCCGGGATCGTCTTGCAGACATTGGGGAAGTGCCTCAACTGACAGAGGTTGTGCATTTTCCCCTAAACAATGTCTTAGAGGAATGGAAAGTCTTTGTCCAAAGCATCTTGGGTCTAGACACATTACCAAGGTGGGATAGGATGTGGTCAAACCTACAGCAGGAGGAGATGAGTCGAGCTCTAGTAAAGAGCTCCATCAACGGAAGCAACAGTAAGGGTTTGAAGGGTGAGAAGGAAGAGGAGAAGAAGGGTCTCAATCAGGGACAAGGGGAGAAGAAGAAGAAGAAGGACCTATCTAAGGTCAAGTGCTTCAGGTGTGGCGAGTTTGGCCACTACGGTATTCAGTGTCCTCTCAGGAAGAAGGACAAGCAGGAGAAGCAAGACCAGGTGGCAACATCCGTAGAGATAGACAATTTGTCCTCCAGGTTGGAGAAAGACTTTGCCATGTTTGCTATTATACCTCCAAGAGTGAGGTAGGACAATATGGAGTTATAGTCCCAAAGCAACGCGGAGGATTGGGTAGGGTCCATTAAGGTGTCTTCCTCATGGATCATTACCTTGCTACGGGGGCCCACAGTATTCAAAAGCAGGATGGATCAATGTCAGTGTGCAGTCAGATTCCAGAGTGATAGTTGCAAACTAGTAGCAGTCATATGCTCATAGGTAGAGTGAGCAGCAACAGAAATTATTCAGCGGACAGTGCAGTGGCTAGTAGCAGTTAGATTCTCAGGAGACAAATGCAACACAGAGACACAGTTGATTCACTATTTCGGATGCTTCTCAGTTGCAGTAGTTGTAGTAGCAGCAAGAACAGATGAGAGGGCATTGTGGTGCAGATGCAGAGTTGGTTGCAGTACAATAGTGTCAACTATTGATTTCTGGTAGCATCAGATGTTCTCTAAGTCTCAAATTTTGTAGGGAGGCTTAAACACATGTATTCCAAAATACCCAGAAAGAATTTTGGGAAATTCCACCCGGATGGGGTTTTATTAAAATAATTAAATTATATTAATAGAACTGGGTGTGAAACTTCTAGAAAAAGACAGAGATCAAGTCAATATGATCTAAGCTGTTGATTATGTTTTAATCTGGGTCGTTGGTTATCCAACAAGAAGATTATAAAAAGGACTTCGATGGGCACTTGGAAAATACATCGAGTGAGTCTAGAGATCGATTTCTCAAGTAAGCAATAGAGAGCAACCAGAGATATCATCGAGTTAATTCGATTGCAGGGAGGGGCAGTGAGAGTTCCGATTGGAAGATCTTTTCCTGAGCCAGGAATACATCACAAAGAAGGCAGAGAAGAGGAAGTAGAAGAGGAAACGTAGGGGCTACGCTGGGCAGCACAGAGCCACGCAGAGGCAATGTTGAAGCCTTGAGGAGATCCGCTATTTTGCTAAAGATGAGTCAGATCCAGTGTTGGAGTGCCAGGGTGTGAGACTGAAGGGGCAGAATATCAACATCTAGCCAGTAGAATGACCAGGAGAAGGAGGTGATGCAGTCCCGAGCCAGAGTGACGCATATCTGCGCAAAGACATCGCAGAGGCACTGTGGGGCTCATCAGTTCAGTGTTGGGTCAGTTCTAGATCTCCAGTGTTAGTGTGAGGTAATCTGTGGATAGCAAGATTTTAGGCATCCAATTGTATTCAAAAACTTCTGCTTAATAATACAAATCCTCAGTAGTTGCACTGGTTTTCCCACATTGGGTTTTTCCGGGGACTTAGTCCAAAAATAATGGTGTCATGTGTGTTTAATTTTCTTGCTCAGATTTTGTTTCCGCATTTAATTTCCACAGTTTATTTAGTGAAGGTTGCAGTGTATTTGTGTAATATTCCTAATTAGCATTGCTAATTGGAATATTTCATTTTTGTATAGTTTTGCCGCCTTAGTTAAAAATAATAAATAAAGTGAGAAATAAGGGGGGGGTCATCTCACTTTAATAAAATAAAGTGACTTCCTAGTTGATGGACGTTGTAACTTAAAGGGGTGGCCTTGGGGGTCCACACGCACATGAGGGGAGGCCTCACGCTAACCCAAGGGTAACTGCGCAGGTCAAGGAGGGTGAAGGACGCAGTTAGGGTTTTTGGAGGGAGCTAGCATTATAAAAGGTGGGGTTTTCACTCCATTTGGCATTGTTGATATGATATTGATATTGAGAGCTAGACTTCTGTCTACTTCAGCACGCCGGTTGTTTAGTCGGTCTGCAGCACTGTTTAGTGCGAACTGAGTGTCTCCGGTCGGAGATCTCGCCCTTGGCTCCGGGGGACTTCGAGTGCCTGCTTGAGCAAGGTTTTTCCTTCAGTTTCAGTTGCTGATTTGCAGTGGATTTCTGGTGGACGTTTTGCATAGGAGTCGCCTTTTCAGGGATCGCGTTGTACCAGGGAGAGAGGATCAAGCTTCTTTATTGGGGAGGAATCCAGCTTCTTGTTGGGAGTGTGTGCCTTTGTTGGGTGGTTATTTTGGCGGGGTGGTTTCTGGGCGTTTCAGCCTTTGAGGAGATTGCTATTTCATCCGGAGGTTTTGCAGGAGGATTCAGCCCCTTTTTCCCAGCGTTTTCTTGGGCTTCTGCGCTGTTCCTGGGAGAGACAGCGTTTTCTCCGGAGGGGGTTTATTTGGTGGATTTTTGGAGGTGGAGCATTTGCTTCACGATTTCTGGGTTTTGTCCGGAGGGTTGAGATCAGCTAGCCTTCCAGTTTTCATCTCATTCCAGTGAGGGGATCAGCCCCTTGTTCCAGTATATTGCAGCAGTAGTTTTCTACGGCAGTTTCTCCAGCCAGCTAGGACGCAGTCTCTATTGCAGCCATTTCTTATTCTGAGAGGGTCTCCACTTGCCTAGGGCAAGGATAGGTGCACTCATTCTGATTATCTTTGTACCCATATACATGTATTCTCAGATTAATAAAATGGCTTAGTGTTCTGGCATTTTATGTGTATTTGTTCCATATTCTGGTTCCAGCATTTTGTTCTATATAGCTGCTTGTGGTTTTTCTGTGTATTATTGGTTATTTCCCGTTGGGGATATTACAGTGGTATCAGAGCATAGTTCTGGCTCAGCCTGTGGTGCTAGCAGTCTATGACGCCCGGGGATAATCCCTACTTTGACCAGAGGAGACACAGAGACGTTGAGGGTAGGTGGAAGTTTCCCTTCGGGGGGAAGGATTCTGATCAGGAGCCACCTGAGACAGATTCCGAGGGGGAGCAGCCTGTGAGGGACACAGAGCAGCGGGACCCGGTGGCAGACACAGAGAGGAAACTGGATGCACTCCTCCATCACGTGCAGGAGATATCACAGAGGCTCACGGCCGTAGAGGTAGGACAGAGAGAACCCCCTAGGGTTTTCCAGGTCGGTGAGGGATCGGGTATGTCTCACCACGTACCAGTGCATGATGCTATCCCCATTGTGACGGCTCAGGCACCCACGCGATCCACTATGCCCACTTTCTTGCCAGAGGACACAGGGGCAGGAGTACAGGGAGGTGCACGGAGGGATATTCCAGCACCCACGCGATCCACCATGCCTACCTTCCTGGCAGAGGACGCGGAGACAGCAGCACAGCGAGAGATGGATCCGGCTCGGATGGCTGGCATTTTTGCAGAGTATCAGGCTTTCGGACAGGCCTTCATGGATTCTCTCACCTTCGAAGGCTATCTCCAGGTCCATTATGGCATTAGATCCCGTGATCATCACCGGGGGCACAGGCACCACCGTGATGACCACCGCGCAGCGAGCAGATTTCATTTGCCCACGTTCGATGGCTCATCGAGCAGTTCGGCAAAGTCTTGGGTGGAGAAGCTGGACATCTATTTCCAGCTTAACTCGATGTCGCAGTCAGAGGCCATTAAGGTGGCTACATTGCATCTGGATGGTGAGGCCCAGGACTGGTGGTTCCATGGGATGACGACACTCGGGCATTCTGCAGTGACGACATATGCCGAGTTTACCCGGAGGGTGGTAGAGCGCTTTGACAGGAGAGATCCGGAGCAACACTTTGTTGAGCTGACAAAGCTCAAACAGACTGGGAGTGCAGAGACATATATTTCAGACTTCTTGAGGGTTTCAGTGATGGTGCCTGATTTATCCGTAGCACGGATGGTTTACATGTTTGTGGAGGGGCTGTCAGAGCCACTTTGTGGCCTAGTCTGGTCGAACAAACCGGCTACCCTTCAGGATGCTATCAGCAGGACTCGGGACTTACAGGATGTCCTGCCCAGGACTCGGACACCTTATCCCCAGAGACAGGCCTTCCAGCCTAAGGGTAAGGACACGAGGGTTCCGCCTCCCAAGCCGAATCCTGGACGAGGGCAGTTTGATGATGAGGCCAGGAGAGAGTTGAGGAGGAAGCGGCTGTGCTTCACTTGCCAGGAGCCATGGGCACCGGGACACAGGTGTGCGGCAGGGAAAGCACATTTCATAGAGGTTTTCTCCGAGAGCAGTGGAGAAGAGGATGATGGGGATGATGTGGAGGCAGGAGATTGTTATGCAGCGCAGAGTACCTTACCACCTCCACCACCCGCAGCAAGTGGGGCATCGTTTGCACCCACTGGGGGAGCTCTAGCCGCATTGCGGGGAGTTCCCAAGTACTTGACACTGCGCGTACGGGGGACAGTGCGCGGACAGCGGGTTTCAGTCTTAGTTGATAGTGGGGCCACCCACAATTTTATTGATGCCCAGATGGTTGAGCGGAGAGGCATACAGACAGAGGGCTTTGATGGGTTTTCTGTCTTGGTCCCAGGAGATCAGACCATGGCATGTGCTCGATATGTTCCGGAGTTGTCAGTGATGATGGGCACTTATACATTGACAGATCACTTCTTTGTGGTGGACATTCCGGACACCAACTTGATATTGGGTGTTTAGTGGCTTATTACTCTAGGGAAGGTCACGACAGATTGGAAGGCCCTAGAGATGGAGTGGGATGATCCCAAGACAGGGAGACATGAGAAGATTCGGGGTCAGCACACATACCCACCTCAGACGGTGTCAGCACACAGTATGGAGGCGACCTTCCGCAAGGGAGATATAGAGTGGGCGGTAGAGTTGCGGGCTTCAGAGGCAGTGGATACAGGGCAGACAGTGCATCCTGATCTACAGTCTATTCTCGACAGGTATGCAGTGGTTTTCGGGGATATTCCACCAGGGCAGCCACCAGATCGGGGGTTTGAGCACACGATCGAGCTTGAGCAGGGGGTACAGGCCGTGATTACCACACCGTATAGGAATCCCAAGGCTTATCGGGACGAGATAGAGCGGGCCATCCAGGAGTTGCTGGCCCTTGGACACATTCGGCCCAGCACGAGTCCTTTCGCTTCTTCTGTAGTGTTGGTGAAGAAGAAGGACGGCACATTGCGCATGTGCATTGACTACAGGGCTCTGAATAAGAAGACCCTGAAGAACAGGTACCCCATCCCCTGGATCGATGAGCTGATGGATGAGCTGAGAGGAGCACGGTTCTTCTCAAAGATTGACTTGAGATCCGGGTACCATCAGATACGCGTGAGGGAACAGGACATTCCCAAGACCGCTTTCAGGTGTCACTATGGGCACTTTGAGTTTCTGGTCATGCCATTTGGGCTGACCAATGCACCTGCTACCTTCCAGTCATGCATGAACCACATTTTCAGGGGTCATCTGAGGAAGTTTGTGCTGGTTTTCTGTGATGACATACTTATATACAGCAGGACTTGGGAGGAGCACCTCCAGCATATTGAGACAGTCTTGCACATCTTGGAGGAGCAGCAGTTCTATGCCAAGCTCTCCAAGTGTGAGTTCGGGTTGACAGAGATGTTGTATCTGGGGCACATCATAGGAGTGGACGGGGTGAGAGTCCACGATGAGAAGATCAGGGCCATCAGGGATTGGCCAGAGCCGCGGAATGTGACGGAGCTTCGGGGATTTATTGGTATTTGCACATACTACAGGAAGTTCGTCAAGGGCTTCTCTCAGCTTGCTGCACCCCTCACAGATTTGACGAGGAAGGGGGCCTTCAGTTGGTCGGACACGACACAGCGAGCTTTTGATAAGCTCAAGGAGGTGATGAGCAGTTGTCCTGTGTTGGCGTTGCCAGATTTTACACAGCCCTTTGTCCTAGAGTGTGATGCATCCGGAGAGGGGATTGGTGCGGTTTTGATGCAGGACAGTCATCCGATTGCTTTTGAGAGCCGGAAGCTCCTTCCAAACGAGAGGTTGTATCCCATATACGACAAGGAGATGCTGGCCATCATGCATGCATTGGCCAAATTCCGGCAGTACCTGGTGGGTGGCAGATTCAGGGTGAGGACATATCATAACAGCCTGAGGTACTTCCTGGAGCAGAAGCAGTTGCAGGAGAGACAGCAGAAGTGGATCAGCAAGATCCAGGCCTACGACTTTGACATAGAGTATGTCAAAGGGAAGAATAACGTGGTAGCTGATGCCGTTTCTCGTAGACCAGCCACGTTATCACTCATGAGCTTGGACGCTGATTGGAGGGCTCGACTGCTGGTTGAGTACTCCAAGGATAGGTTTGCATGTGAGGTTCTGGATGGGCAGGTAGCTGATGACAGGTACAGGGTGATCGATGAGATCATCTATTACAGGGACAAGATCTTCTTGACTGAGGGATCTCAGCTCAAGAAGAAGATACTCCAGGCTTCACACGATTCACCATTGGCGGGCCATCAGGGGTTCACCAAGACATACAGGGCTATTCGGGAGAGGTTCTCATGGAAGGGCCTCAAGGAGGACGTACTCCAGCATGTCAGGGAGTGCGATGTTTGCCAGCGAAACAAGGGAGAGATGAGCCATCCTGCAGGGTTGTTGCAGCCTCTTCCCATTCCGGAGGGGAAGTGGGAGAGCATATCGATGGACTTCATCACGGGGTTGCCCACGGTGCAGGGCAAGGACTGCATCTTCGTAGTCGTTGACCGGCTGACGAAGTATGCACATTTTTTTGCCATATCCGCACATCACACAGCAGCGCAGGTGGCTGAGCTGTTCTTTAGGGAGATTTTCAGATTACATGGTCTACCCAAGACCATCGTCAGTGACAGGGACAGCCGCTTCATGGGCGGATTCTGGCAGGAGCTCTTCCGATTAGTGGGGACCGAGTTGACACCGAGCACTAGTTATCACCCCCGGACGGACGGGCAGACAGAGATAGTTAACAAGTAGCTGGAGGGCTACTTGCGTAACTACGTCAGTGGACAGCAGAGGGCATGGCTGAAGTGGCTGCATTTGGGCGAGTACTGCTACAACACAACGCATCATATGTCTATTGGTATGTCACCTTTCTATGCTTTGTATGGATATCATTCCTTATCTTTTGTGGACATGATGTTTGGTGTTAGCAGGGCTTCGAGAGCCAAGTTATGGATCCAAGAGAGCCAAGATATCCTCCGAGCTCTCAAGGACAACATAGCCACAGCACAGAATCAGCAGAAGTTGTATGCTGATAAGGGTCGGGTGGAGAGACACTTTGAGGTAGGAGACTTGGTCTACCTACGGCTACAGCCATACTGACAGTCTTCGCTCAAGCAGAAGGGGGCGGAGAAGCTGAAGCCCCGCTTTTATGGGCCATACAGGGTGATACGCAGGATCGGGCAGGTTGCGTATGAGTTGGAGCTGCCTCAAGGCAGCAAGATTCATAACATCTTTCATGTATCATGCTTGAAAAAGGCACTGGGCCAGCATGTGACAGTCACCGAGGAGCTACCACCTACAGATGATGAGGGGCATCTGGTGTTACAGCCGGAGGCTATTATTGACACTAGGGAGAGGCAGCTGCGGAGCAGGAAGATCAGGGAGTTCTTGGTGCGATGGAAGAACTTGCCGGATGAGGATGCCACTTGGGAGGATGAGAGGATCTTGCAGCATCCATCACTTCAGTTGCTTGAGGACAAGCAACGTTCTGCCGGGGGAGACTGTAATATTCCTAATTAGCATTGCTAATTGGAATATTTCATTTTTGCTTAATTTTTCCGCTTTAGCTAAAAATAATAAATAAAGTGAGAAATAAGGGGGGTCATCTCACTTTAATAAAATAAAGTGACTTCCTAGTTGATGGACGTTGTAACTTAAAGGGGTGGCCTTGGGGGTCCACACGCACATGAGGGGAGGCCTCACGCTGACCCAAGGGTAACTGCGCAGGTCAAGGAGGGTGAAGGACGCAGTTAGGGTTTTTGGAGGGAGCTAGCATTATAAAAGGTGGGGTTTTCACTCCATTTGGCATTGTTGATATGATATTGATATTGAGAGCTAGACTTCTGTCTACTTCAGCACGCCGGTTGTTTAGTCTGTCTGCAGCACTGTTTAGTGCAAACTGAGTGTCTCCGGTCGGAGATCTCGCCCTTGGCTCCGGGGGACTTCGAGTGCCTGCTCGAGCAAGGTTTTTCCTTCAGTTCCAGTTGGTGATTTGAAGTGGTTTTCTGGTGGACGTTTTGCAGAGGAGCTGCCCTTTTGAGTGACTGCGCAGTCTAGGAGAGAGGACGCAGTTTCAGTTGGGGAGGACGCAGTCTTTGTTGAGCAGCTTTGTTGGGTGGTTATTTGGCAGTGGTTTCAGCGTTTTCCAGCTCTGAGGAGATTGCTATCTCATCCGGAGGTTTTGCAGGAGGATTCACCCCCTTTTTCCCAGCGTTTTCTTTGGCTCCTGCGCTGTTCCTGGGAGAGATAGCGTTTTCTCTGGAGGGGGTTTATTTGGTGGATTTTCGGAGGTGGAGCATTTGCTTCACGATTTTTGGGTTTTTTCCGGAGGGTTGAGATCAGCTAGCCTTCCAGTTTTCAGCTCATTCCGGTGAGGGGATCAACCCCTAGTTCCAGTACATTGCAGCAACAGTTTTCTACGACAGTTTCTCCAGCCAGCTAGGACGCAGTCTCTATTGCAGCCATTTCTGATTCTGAGAGGGTCTCCACTTGCCTAGGGCAAGGATAGGTGCACTCATTCTGATTATCTTTGTACCCATATACATGTATTCTCAGATTAATAAAATGGCTTAGTGTTCTGGCATTTATGTGTATTTGTTCCATATTCTGGTTCCGGCATTTGGTTCTATATATCTGCTTGTTTGTATTTCTGTGTATTACTGTTTATTTCCCGTTGGGTATATTACAATTTGCTTCAGAGTTTACTTGTAGAACACAGTAAATAACTTGTATAATTTATCAAGTAGGAAAAGTAATATTAGTTTGCTGCAACAGGATTTTGGGACTAGGCAACAACATAGATGCAGCATTAGAGTTGCGCAATGGTTGGCGGGAAGTGGTAGGCAGTCAGAGTGGCTAAACATCACCAGCATGTATGGGAGGATGATGCAGAGATAGGGTGTTGGAGCAGTTCAACACTAGAACACCTTCCTCGCTAAGAGGGAGTGTTAGTTTTTGTAACATCAGATGGTGTTCTAGTCTCGATAGTTGTTAGAGAGGCTAAGAACCAGTGGGCTTCCATAACCCAGAAGAGGTTTCACAAAAATCCACCTAGAGATGCCTTAATTAAGTTAATTAATCAGCAATTAAATTTTTCCTAACTCTAACTTAGGAAAAATGATTAATTAACAGGAATTAATTAAGGTGCAATTTTTCTAGAAACTCACACGGATCGAATAAGAAATAATCTCAGCCATTGATTAAGATTTAATTTTGGTTGTTGGAGCCCCAATTAGATATTATAAGAAGAATTCGATGGGTAGATGGAGGAACATACTTGAGATCGATTTCCTTGGGTAGTTCGATTTCTTGAGAGAGCAGCAGTAGTTGCTAGAAGAGTTCAAGCCAAAGAAGGGAAGTAGAGACAGTGAGTTTGGGGGAAGTTTTCCAGTCTCGGAGAGTCAAAAAGAGAAGGCCGAAAATTTTCTGCAGGAGGTTGTGCAGAGGCAGCACAGAGCCTCAGAAGAGCAATTTGATCCAACTTAAGAGGAAGATGTTTTCAGTTCCAGAGGCTGGGAAGGTTTTCCAAAGGGTTGGAGAAGCATTTTCCCAGTCAGTAGTAGGCAAGACGACTATATTGGTAGTCAATTCAGGAAGTGTGTTTGGTAGGCAACACTAGGGTGACACAGGGCCTGCACAAATCACTTGGACGACTAACCTTTCAGAGGTCAGACAATGCTAAGATTGCTAGGAGAGAGGGTAAAATCCCTCAGAAATTTTTTTGCTAGTATTTCTCTTGGATAGATTCACCAATTTGGGGATATTTATTGTACTAAGAATTTCTCACTACTGCTTAATAATAAAAACCCTCAGAGATTACACCGATTTTCCCAAGTTGGGTTTTTCTTGAGACTTTAGTCCAAAATAACTGTCATATTTTTTGCATGTGTGTGCCAGTATTTTCTCAGTTTCCAGTTTTTCTTCTGCAATATTTAATTTTGTGAAGATTGCAGTGTGATTAATTCATTGTTGTTGTAGCAATAAACTACTAAATTAATTAACATTTAGAAGAATTAATTCCAGAAGCTGCAATAAATTTTCACATAGGAGAAGACTAAGATCTGTCTTAGAAGGTCGATATCCCTAATCTATTGCACGAGTAGAGCCACACAAGTTAAAGGCCTGACATAGAGGGTTTGTGAGATGGGTTTTGTGTATAGGTATAAGGAGTATTGGAGGCCGATTTTAGGGCACACCTGTAGATGGAACAGACACCCTAAAAGAGAAGCTTAGAATATCAAGATCTATGCACAAGAACAATGGCCATAAAACATGCAACAAGATGTTATAAATAAGGTGTGCCTAATATGGTTCCTCACGTTGATTGAATGCAAGGAGGTGAAGGAGTTGATCCTAAAGGTTTAGGACAGAGTTTGTGTGCCCTGGATGAGGGCAAATTGTATCGCTCCAAGACTGGGTAGAAAAGATAAGGCTAAGACCTTTAGATGGTGGGTTGTCTCTGCAATTAAGAACTCATATCCATATCTAATTTGCGTGGGTAAATGTTGGGATAGCAGATCCAAAATGAGGCCACTTCTTGAGCAGAAAAATGAATAGAAGTAGAGTGCCATGTGAGGTTGGAACTACCATGAGGGGCAGAATTCTGAAGACTATCCATAAGGTTATAGAAAGAGATTTGAAGCAGTCAAATACATATATCCTTGATATTCAAGGATTTTTAGAGGTTGTAAATGATGCCCTAGATCTGTGCAATTTGAGGAACAAATTGCAAAACACATGGCAGTGTATTTGGAACCCTAGATCAGTTAAGGAGTCACTGTGTGTGGGCATATTGGAGGCCCAAAGAAGAGTGACAAAAGTAGCTGATTTATCATAGAGTTATGGCAGATTTGGTTGGAGGCCCTAGGATCAGCCCTCTGAAGTGGAAATAAGGTTGACAAGTGGGCAGATCTGGAAGGTTGTACACTATTCACAAACAAAGTTTTGAACAATGATTTTCATTTGCAGTATGCAGCAGCTTGAAGACCTCAAGTACAACATGCATGAAAGGAGCCATGAAATGTTAGGAGGCAGATTGTTGGAGCCCTAGTTCAGGAGTCGCAGATGGGCAGGCTTCAATGAAAAGTGGACGGTTCCAGAAGACCCAAGGAGCAGTCATCCTAATGCAGTAGTGTTGATTTTTGGGTAGCATCGGATGTGCTCTAGCTCCGAAACTTTGTGGAGGGGCTAGAACACATGAGATCTCCAAGACCCAGAAATCGTTTGGAGAAATTCCACCCAGAGCTTAAGTTATTCAAATAATTAATTATTTTAATGGGGACCCTAAGTCTAAACTTAGAGTCTAAACTTAGGGAAATTAAATAATTAAAGTGAATTAATTTAACATGTGGGTGAAAATGTTCCAAGTGACGAAGATCAAGTCTTTTCTAATCTTAGCCATGAATTAGAGATTAGATCACTGACGTTGATTCATCAATAGGAAAAGTATAAAGGAAAGGCTTGGGTTCAGTTGGAGAACACACACAGTGAGTCTAAGAGATCGAATTCTTCTGACAGAGCAATGCTCGGACGAAGATCAGATCTGAGTGATTCAGAGAAGCAGTGAGGGGCAGATGCAGTAATTGGTCGAAGGGCCAAGAGTACATAGCAGAGCAAGGACAACAGAAGCAGCAGAGGGACCAGCACAACCACCACGAGAGGTGACGTAGACCCCAAAGAGGGTGAAACAATCCCACGCAAGGGCTGTGCAATGGCTCCGAGAGGCAGTCCAGATTTAGCGGGAGATTGGGGTTTCTAAGCCATGAGGGCTGAAACTCAGTTTCGAAGAGGCAGATTAGTGCAAAGAAGGGGTGATGCAGTTCTCATCTAGACCCACACAGGCCTACGCATCTACAATGCAGAGGCAGCGCAAAGGCTGTTGGGGCTTCACTAGTTTCTGATCCGGATTAGCCGAGACTTGCAGTGTGAGGTAAAACTCGCGATTTATTTCTATCTGCTGAGGTCTTTCTCTGTTGGGTGAGCTGGATTTTAGCACCGTAGATGTACTTAGAATACTGCTGCTTAATAATAAAAGTCTTAGATCTGTTGCACCGGTTTTCCCGCATTGGGTTTTTTCGGGGACATTTGTCCGAAAAATACGTGTGTCCTTTGTCTAAATGCTTTACTTCTTTTTCAATACTTCATTTGTATAATTGTGTAGGCTGCAGTGTATTTGCATTAGTATTTTTACTGAATATTCAAGATAAAAAAGTAAATAAATAAAAATAAATAAAAAAATAAAAAACCAACCTTGTAATTTAATAAGACAAGTAGGCAATGCAAATCAGATTTCTGCAGTAGGATTTCTGTAACTTAGATTCAGAAATTTTCACATGGTATCAAAGCATGTTGCAAATCAAGTAGAGTTGAAGCCATTAGCAGAAGACGAACGAAATTTTCTACAGGAAGGCAGTTGTCCCGAGTGACAACACAGATCCAGAAAGAGGCAAGGAGGGGTGACACAGTCACTAGAGGGGCTCACGCAAAGCCTGCATCAGCTAGCTAGGGTGACGTAGCTACGTAGAGGCAGCGCAATGCTTGCTGGGCCAACGCAAAGGTTTTGAGCCTCTTTCTTTCCGGTTGCCGACGGTGGAAGAGTAGTTCGATTTTCTTCACGAGTTGCTGGTGGAGCATTGTTTTTGTTGGTGTAGAACAATGTCTAGTGGGGCGGTGGAAAAGTAGAGGGAAGTAGTTCCTTAGAAGACTTCTTGCCAAGAAGTTTAGATCCAGTGTTGATTAGCAGCAAAGAGTGATCGGAGAGTATTGATTCGGCATCAATTGGCAGAAGGATTTTCGTGAAGGAAATCAGGATTTAGAGGGAGCTTGTTCCTTAGAGGGTTTCCTGCGCCAAAGAAACCCAGATCTGAGTTTTGCTGGGGCAGCAGAACAAAGAGGGAGAAGAGAACCAATTCGACATTTTTGAGCAGAGATGGCCGTAGATGGACTGGGGAATTAGGACAGGTTGGATGGAGCATCCAACTTTGTCATCTGGAAGGCCAAGATCCTGTCAGTTTTGGATGATAATCGCATCAAGGATCATGTCTTGCATGCAGTTGTTATCCATGTTGATGTTGATGCTCTCAAGAAGTACGAATTGGCTCAAGCGAAGGAAAAACGCATGATCATGGATGGATTCAACGATCATGTGATCCCACATATTTCCGAGAAGAACACAGCAAGGGAAATGTGGACTTCCTTGACCATGATGTTCCAGGGAACCTCCGTCCAGTGGAGGATGTTACTTGAGAATCAGCTGAGATTGTTTCAGATGCAGAAGGGAGAAGAAAATGACCCCTTCCTTATCAAAGTGCGAGCGATCCAAGATCAAATGGCTTCCGTAGGGGCTACACCAGATGATGGACTTATGGTCAGGACAGCCCTGAATGCAGTCACAAAAGACTAGGAAACCTTTGTCCAAGGTATTTTGGGTAGAGCAGCTCTTCCAAACTGGGAGGATATGTGGGCAGCTCTTCGACAAGAAGAGAGCAGAAGGTTGACCAAGGCAGTAAGCAGCAGTACGGGGATCAAGATCAAGGAGGAAGAGGAAGATGCGGCTCTCACATCTAAGGGACATCATGGGCAGCAAAGAAGAAAGAAGAAGGACCTCTCGAAGGTCAGATGCTTCAGGGGTGGTGAATTGGGACATTTCGCCACACAATGCCCTTAGAAGAAGAAGGGAAAAGAAGATTCTGATTCGAAGGTTGTTTCAACAAAGGATGATGACAGGGATGATGATGATGTTTCCATTAGTGCTCATGTGCCTCGAGAGAAGAGGTGGGACGACATTGATCTGTAGTTCTTTTGAACTGCAGTGTGGGGTAGGATCCTTGAGGTGCCCAAACTCTTGGATTGCATACGAACTACGAGAACCCTTAATGACAGTAGCAGCACGACTGGAGTCAGTTTGTGTGAGGATGGAGCAACAATGGCAGAGCTAGGACACTGAAGACTGAAGCAGCGCAGAGCAAAGGCATCAACAACAACAAAGTGGTTGATGGACTTCAAGAGCGTAGTGTAGAGCAGTGCTTACACAGTGCAAAGCAGCAATAGCGCAGAGCATCAGAGGGTCAACGCAGAATTAGCAGCAGAGGGAGCTTCACCAAAGATGCATCCATAATGACTTGTATGTCAATTTTTTGGGTGGATTTTCAGTTTCTTAACTCTCAACAACTGAGTTGTAGTGCAGCAGTTAGCAGTGGCAGTGCTATGGGTAGCATGATGTAGCATTTGAGAGGGAGCTGTAGTACAGATGAGGCAGTGACAAGTGGCAGTGTCATGCGCGGCAGTACAGAAGGGATCAGCGGAGTGGATGAAGGGCAACAGGTCAACCATCAACAACGCAGAGAATTGATGTCGTGGATCAGGGTGATATTTATGGTTGAAGTATTGCTAGAGCACATTCCTCACTAAGAGGGAGTGTTGAATTTTTGGTAGCATCGGATGTGCTCTAGCTTCGAAACTTTGAGGAGGGGCTAGAACACATGAGATCTCCAAGACCCAGAAATCGTTTGGAGAAACTCCACTTAGAGCTTAAGTTATTCAAATAATTAATTATTTTAATGGGGAGAATTCAAGTGAATTGATTTAACATGTGGGTGAGAATTTTGTAAGTGACGAAGATCAAGTATTTTCTAATCTTAGTTGTCAATTAAAAATTAGATCACGGTCGTTGATTCATCAATAGGAAAAGTATAAAGGCAAGGCTTGGGGTCAGATGGATAACTCACAGAGTGAGTCTAAGAGATCGAATTCTTCTGACGGAGCAGTGTTGGGATGAAGATAATATCTGAGTGATTCAGAGAAGCAGTGAGGGGAAGATGTAGCAATTGGTTAGAGGACCAAGAGTACATAGCAGAGCAAGGGCAGCAGAAGTAGCAGAGGGACCAACGCAGCCACCAGGAGAGGTGACACAGACCCTAGAGAGGGTTATGCAGGCTCATGCAGGGCTCACGCAGGGGTTGCACAGTGGCTCCGAGAGAGTCCACATTTAGCTGGAGACTAGGGTTTCTAAGTCGAGAGGGTTGAAACTCGGTTTCTGAGAGGAAGATCAGCGCAGAGAAGGGGTGACGCAGTCCTCAGCTGACCCACGCAGGCCTACGCATCTACTGCGCAGAGACAACACAGAGGCTGTTGGGGCTTCACCAGTTTCTGATCCGGATCAACCGAGACTTGCAGTGTGAGGTAAAACTCAGATTTATTTTTGTTCGTCGAGGTTTTACTTTGTTGGGTGAGCCGGATTTTGGCACCCTAGATGTAAGCAAAATATTGTTTCTTAATAATATAAACCCTCAGATCTATTGCACCGGTTTTATCGCATTGGGTTTTTCGGAGAACATTTGTCTGAAAAATACGTGTCTTTTTTCTGAATGCTTTACTTTTTCAATACTTGATATGTATAATTGTGCAAACTGCAGTGTATTTGCATTAGTATTTTTACTGAATATTTTGAAAAATAACTTATAATTTAATAAGGCAAGTAGGCAATGCAAATCATATTTTTGCAGTAGGATTTTTGTAACTTAGATTAAGAAAATTTCACAAGTAGGAGGGCTACTAGTGGGCAGATCGATAAGCTAAAGCTCAGTGACACAAAAGGAGTTGTGATCATTGATAGTGGCAGACTGAGCAACTAAAGATGTAGTTGCAGTGATCATCAAATGGGAAGGAAAGAGGACCCACCAAATGTGTTCAAGGTACATGGATTGAAAGGGATGCGTGTGGCCACCATCAGCAAGTAGGTCAAGTGTACCTTGTTCAGGGTAGATTGGTGGTCAAAGTGACTGACACCAAGCCCTAGTTGTGTCCTTGTATCAGGGCTATATGTAAGGGCCATGATCCCTAGCTATGTCACACGGTTCGGGTTCGGGTTCGGGTTCGGCAATGATTAAGTTCGATTCGGGTTCGAATTTTCCGATGAGGTTCGTAATGAGGTTCGACTATACATATTTTTCAATAAATATAGAAATATGTGGCATAAATTAATTAATTTTCAAAATCAATTAATAAATTATAAAACTATGAATAAAAATTTTGATTAGTAAACACACATGAATAACTTAATCATAGCATGCTCTAATTATATCAATGACATTAGTTAAAACTTAAATGTAAACATACATGATATAGTAGTTTGGAAATACAAAAAGGAAATACAAAAATCAATCTAGGCAAGAATACAATCTGAAGTAATAACTGTACTTGATTTAGGGAAGAATACTGATCAATGATCAGTGATAAGGCACTTCTAAGGATAGCAATGCAAGCCATAATAACCAGGTTTGCACTCAATACTACATCTAAACGATAAAGGTGATTAGTAACCTAAGATACAATTTTCCAGATCAGAATAATATGAATGGATAGGCAAGACGTTTTGACAAGTAAGACTCGAGCTGTGTGCCTTGAGTCCTGAAGTCTCATACTGCAATGCAATTTGACTAAATTCAAATTTCACAATAAATTTGTCTCTCATTATATTTAATAGGTAACAAAATTTAAATTACACGGGAAAGTATGCATGGTCTTGTTTGGCTTAAAACTCTGAAGTATGAAGTTATATATACACATCAGAATATAAATTCACAATACCAAATACAGTTGACATTTTGGAATCAAAATTTCCACGTTTGGACACTTCGACGAACCAGAAAGCCATTCTCCGGCGGAAAAATACACTCGGATGACAAAAACTATGCGTTAGAAACTAACCTGTGTAACGTAACCAACACTGTAGTCTGTAAGTTTGTAACGGCTGGCAGCTGCGGCAAGTTTGCAAATCGCTGGAATTTGGAAATGTGCAGAATCGCAGATGACTCCAGTCTCTGACGGGCCGACGGCAACCCAAACGCGTTACGCAGAAGCAACCACACTCAAATGCAAAATTGCAAACTTAGTGCCGGCAACAGCAAGAGCATACTCGATGGCGGAAAACTCGATTTCAGTTGTGAAAAACAATGATAGCATGATTTCTTAAATAATCGAAAGGGGGAAAAAAACTGGGCGGGAATAGCCCATCGTTTTCATCACAGCGATCAAAACCGCTATAAAAAACCACCAACAAAACCCGCCAACGAAAAAACTCTTAAAATTTATTAAAATCGATTTTTTTTATAAATTTCATAAAATCGGCCTTTAGGTTCGGCTCAGGTTCGGCTTGAGGTTCGAGATGATGTTCGATTTGAGGTTCGATTTGAGGTTCGACATTAGGTTCGCCGAACCTCATCGAACTTGAAAAATTTTATCAGGTTCGCCAAATTTCGAACCTGAAGCTTTAGGTTCACCGAACCCTGTGACATAGATCCCTAGTATGAGAGCCCTAAGGCTATTGTATTCTGGATTGTAATATAACAAGTAGTGGCAGATCAGCGCAGAGAAGGGGTGACGCAGTCCTCAGCTAGACCCACGCAAGCCTACGCATCTACTGCACAGAGGCTGCACAGAGGCTGCTGGGGCTTCACCAATTTTTGATCCGGATCAGCTAGGACTTGCAGTTGAGGTAAAACTCACAGTTATTTTTGTCCATCGAGGTTTTTCTCTGTTGGGTGAGCCAGATTTTGGCACCCTAGATGTACTCAGAATACTGTTGCTTAATAATATAAACCCTCAGATCTGCTGCACAGGTTTTCCCGCATTGGGTTTTTCCGACGACATTTGTCCGAAAAATATGTGTCCTTTGTCTGAATGCTTTACTTCTTTTTCAGTACTTGGTCCGAAAAATACGTGTCCTTTGTCTGAATGCTTTACTTATTTTTCAGTACTTGATCTGTATAATTGTGTAGGTTTTAGTGTATTTGGATTAGTATTTTTACTGAATATTCAGAAAAATAACTTGTAATTTTAAGACAAGTAGGCAAAGTAAATTAGATTTCTGCAGTAGGATTTTTGTAACTTAGATTTAGAATTTTTCACAAGTAGGAGGGCTGCTAGTGGGGAGATCAATAAGCCAAAGTTCAGTGACACAAAAGGAGTTGTGATCATTGATAGTGGCAGGCTGAGCAACTGATGTAGTTGCAGTGATCAGCAGATGGGAAGGAAAAAGGACCCGCCAAATGTGTTCAAGGTACGTGGATTGAAAGGGTTGTGTGTGGCCACCATTAGCAAGTAGGTCAAGTGTACCAATTTCAAGGTATATTGGTGGTCAAAGTGACTGACACCAAGCCCTAGTTGTGTCTTTGTATTAGGGCTATATATAAGGGCCATGATCCCTAGTACGAGAGCCCTAAGGCTATTGTATTCTAGATTGTAATATAGCGAGTAGTAGGTTTTAAAAGTTGCAAATTGTCATGTGCAATAGTTGATTCACTTACGTTTGTTATTCAGCTACGCAAACTAGAAGTGTTGAGGCATTTGAGTGTGTTTGTGTTTGAGATTTTAAAACCCAAACCAAACTCTTGAGTGCCCTGGAAATTCAACGGGATCATTGTTCCCGGTATTATTTTTGAAGATATGACAGTGTTTGTGGCAGGGAAGCTTCAAAATCCCAAGAGTATTTTGTCAACTTGCAGGAGGAAGAATTTATCTTTCAAGAGGGCCGACATTTTCCTTGGAGGCTGAGTTACCCATTGTTAATAATTGAAGTTCCTCTCCTTGTTGACCAAATTTCAGGGATGATATAAGGACGAGTTTGACTGTACATTCAAGACGAGTTTGACTATACATTCAAGACCAGTTCTCTCTATTGACTCAGTCAAGATAGCGTGCCAAGGGTTGGGTACACCTGCGCTAAAATAGAGCCATTATGTGTTGAAAAAACCATTTTCCTTACCTCTCTATTGTGCCAAGTTCCCTCACAACTCTAAGGTTTACTTCTCCTGCTGAAAGTGGACGTGTTCACTGTGCTTCAATGGCTGAGTTTTCACACCAACGTGTTGAATGCCATTTCCAAAAGTGGGTCGAAATCTGCCATATATCACTGGTGAGTATTCAAGTGTGAAGGAAGTTGAGTGTCCATTGTTGGGGTGTCATGGTTATGCTCTGATTTTCTAGGCTGAAGAGTGAAAGGGCTGCTATCAATATCTTTGTTGAAGATATTTTCCAGATAGGGGCTGCGTATACATGTGTCAGAGGGTCGATTTCAATGTGGTCCATTGCCAGAGTTTGTCTGTTTCTCATTGCCAAGTTTACCGTTATTTTTGGGTCAATTTTCTGGGTTAAATCAGCAGAGGCTAGTCGCTGGAAAATGCACAAAAAGGTGGCTAAGTTATAAGATATTTGGGGTTGTATTTCCATCAGCAAGGAGCACGAGCTACCTTCTCTGCATGGCGACTGTAGTGGCTGGAAAAGGGGATAGTTCTCTTGGAAAGGGGGATAGTACTCTTGACATATGGTGGCTGAACTTAACACTTTGTAAAAACGTGAACTCATTTGACACATGTACCTATGAAGGAGCCTTCAAATATAAACAAGGTTCCTCTTATTTTGCTGTTATCAATTATTTATATACGTATGCCGATTTCCAGATTCAGGGTATGTTTGTGTTATTTTTTCTGATGTGACTTGTATAAATTATGAGTTTTAATAAAAGAATATATGTTGGACTGAATGCACTTCAATGGCCATTAAGTGATGGGGATGTTGTTCAATCAAACAAAATTTAAGATAAACACCTACATCGGTTCATTCACAAATCGTTTGAAGAACACACTCACTGGAAAACTCACTCACATTCCGAAAAACTCAGTGGCATTTTGGATCAGTCCCTAGTGGGAACATTATAGGTGAGATAAGCATCATTTTGAAGGCATTGACATCTCACCTTGTCGACTAATTGTGAAAAAAGAATGAAATTGCATTTAGCATCAAATTTAAGATTTCAAGGTGGAAAATTGCATGGGTGAAAGATGGCTCATTGGGATTTGCATGAATTGTTTCTTTTATTAGATGTTGAAAATATCCTGGGATACCCAAGCAAGCCTCCCCGAAAATATGATAAGAAGCTTTTGAAGTTATATGGTGATTCTAATGCTTTTGTTCCACCTGGTTTGGCCTTTATAAATAAAGATGTGAAGATGCCATGATAAAATCATTTCTTCTTCTTTGGAGTACAAGCATAGAATTTGGGTTAGGCATTCTTGCGGTCCAAAGAACACATTCTCTATGGCAGTTCTGACTAAAAGTTTTCTCAGGCATTATGGCCCAAGATTGCAGAATTGTGAAGACACATATCAGGAATTATTGGCAGCCCTATGGGATGAAGGAGTCTTTGATTTCTTGAAAGATTACAGTGGTACTGTTGAGGCAAATACTGCACATCAGTGACCTAACCATGAACCTGCACAGTTAAATGAAGATGACAGCACTCATGTACCAAATCTGAAGGAGAACCTTCAGGGCTCTAAAGATGACGCTCCAAAATCTAATACTCTTGAACCCTAACAACTCGATGGGAAATATGATGATGTACAGATCAGACCAATTTTTCCTGTGTGTCTGGGAAAAGGCAATGATGAAACCCTTGTCTATGATGTATGTGATTTTGGCACCCAAACCTTGGACTCTAGAGCTGAGACGAATGTTGACCCTTATTACAAAATGGACAAAGATGGTTACAAAAATAAAACAGAGCTTGGGGTTAAGACACATGTTAAGAGGGGATTTTTAATTAATTTCTTTGATTTGAATTTTGATGATCAATCTGATTGCAACCATAAAGATAAAATTATTAGTACTGCTAAGAGCCCTTATTTACATGGATAAATTGATAAAAACAGTGATAAAACCTGGCTGTTACGTGATCCCTCTAATGATGACAACCAGGATGAAGGCAGTGACAATCTTATGCTAAGGAAAGATTTCTGTGGTAAAGTAAAAGCAGAAAATGCAAATGATAGAACCCTCGATGGCCCTTCAACATATGATGTCTGAATGGACCTGTTCTCTTCTCCTACGAGAAGTGTGAGGATGGAACTAACTGATGAAGTATTTGGAAGTTTGGTACTATCTCCAACATCTACTTAATCAAGTGAAAACTCGGACAATTCTTCAAAAGGCACTCCTGCTGCACAGATGTGCGATGACACATACATTTTGGGTTCCATGGATCAGTTTGTTGAAGATTTCATTGACTATTTATGCATTTGGGGTTCCATGGATCAGTTTCTTGAAGATTTCATTGACTATTTATGCATTTTGGGTTCCATGGATCAGTTTGGGATATCAACTTCATGCCAATTTTTTCTGATCCGTTTGGAAAGTATGGGTACAATTTTAAATAATCCACAATCCAAAAATTGCAGCAGCATGGAGGGAAAAGGTTGGATATCGGAGCCTAGACAAATAAGAATCATTTTTTCTAAATTTCCCAGTGGTATGTACAAGAAATGACACATGCTCCCTCACTCAGCCAGGTGCCCAGAAGTTAGCTATAAATTTTCAAGTATTCTTTTCCATAAAACACTCATCAACAATGTTGAAATTTTAGGCCTAATATACAAAGAATTTCCCCTGTGCTTAACTTCTGCATTTGGATTGAGACAAACCTGATGAATGGAAATGAAGTGGTGGTATTTGAACTGCTAAGGAGCTAGAAGGATGTTTTGAGTTACAAACATTCGTGCTTCAATGTGTCTTTGTTTTGATGGCAATCAAACACTGAGGAAAGGGCCATTGCACATTTGTGATGATGAAGTGGCTTCATTGGCTTACTGTTTTTACTTGTTGAGATTCTAGGACTCTCAAGTGCTCAAGGGAACACTTGTCCCCAAGTAGGAGCCAGATGTTATATTTTTTGGTTTCAGGGTATGGTCATGCGCAACATCTAACCAAAGACAATGGAAGGCAAGTAGGAGCCAGATGTTATAATTTTTGGTTTCAGGGTATGGTCATGTGCAACATCTAACCAAAGACAATGGAAGGCATGTGGTTGATCTAATTAAAAAAAAAAATTGTATGAGGTAAGGGGAGCAGAGTTGGAACGTCTGATCATTTTTTATGAAAAGGCTCAAGCAGACCTATGAAAAGGCTCAAGCAGACCTATAATACGTTTCATTATTTAGGAAGGGTCCTATGGAAGAGTTTACTATGCAATATTATGGGATGGTCCGCCAACAACGATTAAGAAAATGGAAGTCAACAGCCAGTGAATGGTAAATTCGGAAGTTTTAGCTCAGGTTTCAATGATCTCAACGCACGACCATATAGTTGAGTTGGTGAGCTCAGTCAATGCTCTAGCAGAAACAATTCTTGCAAGCCTAAAAGAAAATATGACGAGGCAATGAGGAGAAATGATGTGAAGGCCATTGTTGTCACTGGTAATGGAAGTTATTTTTAGGTGGTTTTGACATCAACGTTCTCCAGAAAAAACAGCAAAGACCAATTTCAGTGTAAGCAATATAAGGAGAGAAGACAATCATAAACATCCTCAAACCACTGTTGTCCAGATCTGTAAACAGCAGGGTACTACCATAAAAAGAACATCTGCTAGATCTGGGCAACATGTCTGCTCAACAGTGGTATGAACGGTATGAACGGTATGAACAATCAGTAAGCGCCAAAAAAGATTCCAAAGAGACAAAATTCACAGGGACATTCTTGGTCAGTCTAAAATCAAGATCCTTAGGAGTTTCATCAACCAAAGCCTAATTCAGCATCTTACATTACAGCTAAAGATGTCTATGATGAGGAAAGGAGGACGACTTCCCTCTATTCGGCTCATCCAAACACTGTGATATACTCTTCTTGGTCCTATGGATTTGAAGACATGAGCATGCAAGAATTTCAATGACAGGTGGATTATTGCAGTCTAGTGGAGTAAATTAGTAGAAAATTCTCTTACTTTGCTTCAAAATTTCAAGGATCAAAACTGTTATGCCAATGACAGTGATAAGCAGCAAGCATCACAGAGAACGCAGGTCACCACTCAAATATTTCAGGAATTTGGAAACTAATGCACACCACTCAACTGTTTCAGGAATTTGGAAACTAATGCACACACAACGTTGAATATATATATATATATATATATATATATATATATATATATTTATATTTATATGCACTCGCAACAACTTCCAAAATAGATTGACCTGAACTACCTACAAATCTGAATTAGAACCGAACTTTCAAGTGCCAGTTATTTGGTAAACTTGACTAAGCCCAACCCCTATCCCTACCTAAGCTTCAATAATTGGTTCATCAAATTCACAAAGACAATGTCCTATCCGTGAGGTCCCATGCTATTATTTTGGGTTTGATGTGTTCACATCATATGGAATTTTGTAGCCTTTGATTTGTGAACATTCATGCTCAGTTTTGGATTATTTAATTGTTGAAGAGGGGATTTTAGATTGGAAAATTAATGTTTTATTGTAAAGAAACTTTAGCATCTCATCTATAAATAGAGGCACACTTTCTCTCATTTTGGCATGGTGGATATTTTTGGGGGAAAATCACTTGGGAAGTCTGAAATTTATGTGATTTCTCTCTTATAATTTGGTTATGGATAGATAAGTCGAGTTACTTTTTTTGGCTAGAATTGTGATGGGTTATGATCTTTTCTCATGAATGCTTATGGTGGATCTTGGATGATGCATGGTGAAGTACACCTGATAGAGGATATATGAGTAAAGTTGTATAATGTCATAGGATCTTGATAGTGGTAAGAGGATGTAGTCCCACCACTTAAATCTTTATTATTGAAGGGTACACCACTACAGTTGAAAGTAGGTTGTGAAAGTGCTCCATTTTCCAAAAGACACCTAATATTTAAAAAGTAAAAAGGAGGGAGTGAAAGGTTGTGGCATGGGGGTTACTTGCAAAAATGAAAACACTACAAGGAAAGGGTGAAGGAACTAGGAAAGGAAAAAAGGGATAGAAATGTGGTCAAGATATATCCCATAAAAATATAGAAAAGGGGGATCTTCCCTATGGAAATGTATATCCAATCCATAGATAGTACATTTAACCCACGGGAAACCACAAAAACAATGAATTAGCTTAGGGCTCTATGCAGGGCCATAATAGAGTAACAAAAAACATAACAAATAATTCAATAACCAAACTAATTATCAAATCTCAAAGGAGATGGATGACTTTGAAAGCTAGCTTGAGCAACATATGGTCCAAAAACAAAGAGTCTGATAATCTTGGTTATTTGGGATTATGCTTGAATTTAAGTGGATCTCACTTCATGCTTCACATTGTTTTGCATATTATATTGCAAAATAAAAGGAAATGGTCCATTTATCCAATTCTTTTCTTAGCACATTTTTGTGGAAGAAGTTAATTGATATTGCAGCTGATCATTCCAATTATCCATATCCCCGTTTCTAGATCAAAGCCATGTTTTAGGAAAACTTTCGTAAATGTTCCTCTCTCCAAGCCCTTTGATGTATTCCTCAATGAGAAGTCTGGATAAGAGGTCGTGAAGATAATTATATCCCGTTCTTCATCACCGCCAATGTTAGAAGATATAAATATATCATCCATATCTTCCAAAGAAAACTAAAAACGTGTCTCTATCAACTAGCTCATTTTGCATGTGTATGATGCCAGACTAGTAGCTTCTAAGCACGAATATGATTATCCCATAGGCATAACCATAACTAAACATATTGGAGCGTCAAGGTATACAAGAAACAAGCTTTATAGTTTTACATGGATAGAAACAATGGAAGTAGAACTACAATTTGCTACTACAAATTGAGATAAATATGCTAGGTAATAAAAGTAAAAGGGTGAGAGCAGAGAGAGGTTCTTTTGTATTCACTAAAAAACCTTAAAACAATCTTGATTTCCTCACTTCTTGTCTCTCATGAGATTAATGGCTATATCGTTTCTTATAAGATTTATTTCCCTTAAGAGAGGTTCTTTTGCATTCACTAAAAAATCTCAAAACAAACTCGATTTCCTAACCAATTGTCTCACAAGATATTAATCGCTATATCATTTCTTATAAGATTGACCTCCCTGAAGAGAGAGGTTCTTTCACATTCACTAAAGAATCTCAAAACAAACTCAATTCCCTAGCCCATTGTCTCTCATAATATTAATGGCTATATCGTTCTTATAAGATTGATCTCCCTTTCCAAAATGTAAATAATTAAGTTGTGAAAAAGTAACGGAAAGATGACTTGCTACTAGCTAGATTCTCATACTCTAAACATAAGCACATGGAAAATAAAATAAATAAATGGAGGGACTTATTGTCAATCTTATTTGTGATGGAGCACGACAAAACAAAGGTAAATCCTCCCCAAACTTCATAAAATAGTACAAAGAAAACGAAATGCTATGTAGTGGCATAAAAAGCATAACAAAATAAAATCCTAAACCTAAGAGCCAACCAAATAAAAAATGGGAATTCCCAAATTTCCCTCAAAATCAAAGGGTATGAAACCTCCAATCTATAATGCAATCGTCCTCCCATCTCTAGTGCAATTGTAGTCTTCTCCTTCCATTTTTCTCCAAGGTCCAAGCCAAGGAGCATGTGGAAATGGGAAAAGGGTAAGGGAAGAGGAGGCGCAAACAAGAGGAAACCATTAGCATAGTATAAGAATACTAGATTTCAAACCATGAATAAGAAGATAAAGGTGAAAATCCTAACTAAACCTACATGAATCTAGTCATGTACCAATATTATGGCAACAAAACATTGGATGTCCCTAAGATAATAGTGGAGAATGTGGATTCATGTGCGAAATACCCCTAACTATAGATGCCAAATCCTATGATGGAAGCCATGGATTTTCAAGGAAATTTTAAAATCCAAGAAAGCAAAGGGGAAAAGAAAAAATTTAATGAACGAAGATGATAATCTAAGAGAAACCAAACTAGACAAAAGATTCTCCCAGGGGAACCCCATACTTAGATCATTCCACCCAATTTAAAGAATAATGGAAATTAGTACATACCAATGGGAAACTCAACAAGTTTAGTGAAGGACTCTCTATATTCCACAAGAAATAAGAAAAAACTGTTAGGATATTCCGACACATAGGAAATAGTTAAGAATAACTTAGTCTAGTGTAGAGTTAGGTAAAGTGTGTTTCTTTACCATGCACATTTGTAACTTATAATCCGACGGTCACGATTTGTAGTGATCTGACGGTTATCTCTCACCTCGGTATTAACGACACTTGATCCGTGGCTTAACACCCGATTGGTCCATGATCTCTATTTAAAGAGCATGGAGGATCATTTTTCAGGTAACTGTTTATGAGAGAAACATATGTAACTTTTTTTTTATATTAATAAATTCCCTGAAGTGGCCGCGTTGGCTCAGGGCGTGGACTGTCTCCCTCTTTGAGGGTTTTAACCACGTGATTGTACAGGTGTACTGATTTGTGATCTGTTTGTGAGCGGTGACCTTTGGTTCTTGATCTACGGAACTTACCCTGTAAATTCCTACATGGTATCAAAGCTATTTTGAGGGCCGTGTCCATTGTTGATCAAAATCCGAAGCCGGTTTGACTGCATGCGAATGCCGTTTTGTAGTTCTACTATTTCTGAACATTTTTGGGCTTGGAGAAATGCTCGGTTGTGTCCGGAGCATCTGTTACAGTGAGGAACACCTTTCGTTTCATGCGAAAAGGTTTCCGGCTGCCCAAGTTATGTCAGTTTAGATCTTGAGGTATAAAGCATCTATTTTGCAGTTATATTTGTTAATAGTTATGCTTATTTCGGTTTTTTTTTTTTTTTTTTTTTTTTTTTTTTCTGTATTAAGGTTTTATTTACTTGCCGGATCTATACCCTCTTCTCTGTGTATGCTCTTTGTTGTGCGTTCCATGCGATCTCGGCAAATCAGAAACAGGAAAAATGAATTTTTTTTGCTATGTATGCTCTTTCCCCGGATCTATACCCTCTTCTCTGTGTATGCTCTTTGTTGTGCGTTCCATGCGATCTCGGCAAATCAGAAACAGGAAAAATGAATTTTTTTTGCTATGTATGCTCTTTCCCCGCGTCTTTGTGCGATCTCGGGAAATCAAAAATAGTGAAAAAACTGATCATTGTCGGTAAGGCTAACCGAGAATCTAACATTCTACCGTAAGGCTTTGCATTTCGTTTTTTGTGTTTTTTGTGTAGGAAAAGGCAGACACACCTAATAATAATAATAATAATAATAATAATAATAATAATAATAATAATAATAATAATCACCTCTTCCTCCTTTCTAAAATAACCTAATCCTTTTACTATCTCACTTGGTGAGGGGTTAGTTTATGAGAATAGAGGTCTTGGGTTCAAGTCTCCTTCTCAAGTTTCTTTTGTAAAAAGTTTTTGTTCAAAGGGGTGGAATTTAAAAAAAAAAGAAGCCGCACTTCATCCCATTCCCGCAACTATTCCGCATCTACAACTCAAATTTTTCAAAAAGCATAACTTCATCCAGAAACCATTTTTCAAGCCGTTTTTTTTTAAACGGCCTAATTTTTCGAGATCTTTCCATTGGAGTAGTTATTTTCAGCTTTTCTCAGCTTAATTTAGAGAAAAAAAAAAAGGAAAGTGCATGCCCAATTATTATTAACAGCGCCAATTATTTCTAATGGCTACCTCACATGGTAGATATACTTAGAAGTAAAGGGCTTTACAGAATAGCCACAGGTCAAGAAACTAAACCTTCCGATGATGATAAAGTTCCTAAATGGGAAAATAGACAAGATCAAGCACGAGGGTTGATAGGAATGTCCATTGCTCAATATCTTCGATTTCACATCCTTGACATTGACACCCCTGATAAAGCCCTAGAAAAACTAAATAATGTTTTTGGCATTCAAAATCAAATCAGGGCCCACCAACTTGAAAATGAGTTGCTTACTTTGGATCCTAAACAACAAAATATAAAATCATGAATGATCAAAATCGTGTGGAAAGTTCCACAAATTCATAAAATTCAAGGGGAAAGAATGTCCTCAATGGAAAAATGTGAGCGTAGAGTGAAAAGGATGGGAGTTTGGCCATTGAAACAAAAGAATGCATGGACCGCAAAAATGAGTGGGCTTACAAACATATACCACGAGAAAAAAAAAGCAAGAGATCTTCCACTAGACTAATTTAATTAAATGAGTGTGACTCACACATTAAACCGAATAATCAAACTCAAAGCTCTCACGTGTTTGTATTTGGTGTGTTTGCTAATTACCAAGTGATCTAATGATACTCACATGCACCTTGGGATAATGTGAGAAGGCAAGTTTGGCAAAGGATTATTTCATAGGGATGATCCCAAGTAATCAAATTGAACTACAAAAGTTAGTAAAGGAGACAATAAAGGAAGAAGGAACAACTACACAAGGTTAAAGCGCCTCTCTAAAAACCATCCTAGCAAAGATTACCACAGAAGGTTATTTTTTTATGCAACAATATCAACATTTAAATACATATTAAAATAGCTTTTAGAATGAAATAATTAGGCATAAATTATAGAAAATATTTGATTCCATAGCTATCATCCTTTCCCAAACCTATTTGGTGCTTTTGTCTTCAAGATTGATCATTACTTTCCTTTTTCTGTGGATGTTTCCATATAAAAGACCATTGTGACTAAATAAATTTGTTGTTAGCTACATATAATATTAACCTATATCTTTACTCAAAATTTCAATGCATAATTGACCTCACCAATCTATTTTCCTGGTTGCTGGTCCAACTTCATGCCCTTGGATTATGATACCCCACTAAGCACAACATTGCTAAGATTTTTCATCAAACTCACTTGTAGCTTGATCTTTGAATATAGCGCCTAGATAAACCTCTAAATCATCATCTTTGTGTGAAATACAATCTAGGTAGAATCTATATAGCATTCATATGTTTATCCAATGGGCAACTTTGACAACATTGTTTGCACACTTGAAATTCCAAGACTAGTGATTTTTCAACTTGATAATTAAATAATTATGAAAAAATTAAAATTTAATAATCAATATGAACAAAGTATAACTTAATTAAGCTATAGCATTAATCAATCTATCTCAGACACCTAAACAACTTTAATCAGTTATTGTTGTTAATTTTGCTTGGTTGAAACACTAGACCTTGGAAAGAGGGAGAATATCAAGCGACCAAATCACAGAAAGTTGTGAGAGATGGTCCTTTATTATGATGGAAATAAGTGAAATTGACATATCCAATGCTATGTTACTATGTTACAAACCTAATTTGGGATTAGGTGTTTATAGTCTTGAATAGCCATGTCAACATTAGACACCATCTAGATTGCAAACGCAACATATAAGGAAATATTTGATAATAACATCCATTTATGTAATGTATTTGTATTATGTCATTCTTTTTTTTACCTCTATGCAACCACAATCTTTTACACTAGTGAATGTCCATTTCTAGTCATGACGTTCTTAAATTGATAGCATTTGAGTAACTATAATGTTAGACTAGCATTTCTGAATGACTATATTATTTATGAAGATGAATCTTTCAACAAAAATATAATTATTAAATTTTATCAATGCATCAATTAAAGTTTTGACATGTTAGGTTTAAATTAAGTTTAGTGATCATAAACTTTATTAATTATGTTTTATATAAGCTTTAATGACATCTTGAGATTAGCATATGGTATGCCTCATAATAAATCTAATTTCATAAACCTAAATTTAAACTCCAATTATACATCAATGTATTATCCTTTAATTATTTACAAATTCTAATGCTAGTTATTCTACAAATTAAGAGTATATATATATAATTTAATTTATTTCCTTTTAAGTTCATTATAATTTTTTTTTAAACTATAAATTATTTGCAAATTCTATTTAATTCTATTTTTATAATTTGCCAGTTTTATTTAATTCTATTTTAATATTAAGTGTTTTATTTATATTTCAATCTTTATAAAAAATTAATATTAAAAAAATTCCACTTTGATATCTAGCTTTAAAAAAAACTATACCAATATAAATAAAAATATACACTATAAATTATATGGGACACTAGACCCGAACCCAGGCCGAGCACAACCAACCAACTAAGGTGGGGGTAGGGAGACCATAAAAAGGAAAGAAATGTTGGAAACTGAAGATGAACACTGATTGGGTATGTAGTCATTTATAGGGTGGGAAGCCAGTCATTATACAGTGCCTCGGATAGAACAAAGTTTTTATTTTATTATTATAAGAAGAAATCTGGGTAAAAGAAGGTTACACCCTTCATTCAGTTATCCAGTGAGTCATTTCTGGGAAGGAGGGCTTTATAGGATCTTAATGTGCGGAATGGGAAGGATAGGCAGGAAATTCAAATGATCGCAACATTATTCTCTTGCCTAACTGGGTGGGTGTATCATCTGGGTTTGCTAGCCAAAGATGTAAGATGAGTTTTTTTTGTTCTATTGAAAGAGAAATGGCATTTTGGTTTTCAAGTCTCTGTGGTTATCATTTTCTGAAGAGCTTCCCGGATTATCCACAGTATCATGAAACATTTGTCGACGTTCCAAATCCCAATGACATTGTCCATTGAGACCACATTTTTGGGGAAGATCAGTTGAATTGGCGAGCTAAAAATAATCTTAGTAAAGAGAAATGGCATAGTCCATTGGGGCCACATTTTTGGGAACTATTTAATGGACAACAATTTTGTGGGAAGATTATTTAATTGTTGCCTTGTTTAAATTGTTTTTAATGGAAGAAATGAATTCACACAATCAATAATCCTTGGGCACCCAAAATTTTAAACTTGGACAACTATAACCAGCACTTTGAAACAAAAATTTCTACTGAAATTTTTGCTAAAATTTCCTTTTAAAGCGGAATTGTGATTTGTCTGGACTATGCAAAGAAATTTTTTGTCCCACCTCTGCCCTATTCTTCTAGAGGGAGTCATTCTTCGCGACGGAGCCACAACCCCAGTTAGACACTAACTCTATAATGAACTTCTCCCTTAAACAACCCCATTAGAACAAAGACCTGATTCCAAAATATTGACCTTACATGAATGCTGACTAACTGTCGAAGAATTTGCCTTGAAAGGACAGTAGATATGACCTTTCAAAAGGCAAGATTCTCAAGGCGGAGAGTTATTCAGTTGATTGTTATGGTTGCAACTTGCGCTACAACATGGAGTGCCTTCTGGATTTGCCCGCTATCACTATTAATTAAAGGGTTAAACCTGATCATACGCTTGTCCTAAAACTTGACTATAGTTTCTGGACTATTGACGTTATGCTCTTGCATATTTCAAAGGTTTTGGTTCGGCTTGCTTTTGGCTACAATACTTTGTAATATTTGGAGATTTTTACTATGTTGTTCCTGGTACTTTATATAAACCAAGGTATTTTTCATATTGAAAAATTAGAGTTTCGTTTTGGACAAAACAATCTCTCAGAACCACAAAGAGAATAGAGAGACGGATAGCCCTTTTATAGTCAGTCCAGAACATGACATATGGGTTAGGTCAGTCTCCTCCTCATGTGTAATAAAATTATCCAAGTAAGCCAACAAATATAAAATATCATATCCAAGACTGAGTGATTATCTACGGACTAGTTTCGAAGAGGGTTGCATGCTGAATAGGAGCTCCTAAGTCACCTGCGTGACTCTAACTGGTTCTTTTTCTCTCCGGGAGGTTTGCAGATATATAGAGTGCGTCTTATCTTCACATGGGAAAATTACTCACTATTTTACGTTATATTTTATAATCCAATTAATTATAATTTTAAATAAAATTAAATTTTACTGCCTTAGATTTATTTAACTCTGAATTTATTTTGTTGAAGTATGAATTTTATGTTTTTTTAACTATAAATTTAAATAAAATCTACTGGCTTAGATTTATTTAACTCTGAATTTTTTTTTGTTGAATTCTATATATGTTAAAAAAGACATTAGACTATAAATTTTATGTTTTTTTTTAATGTATTTTGATCAAATCAAAATGTTTAACAACATTACAAAAAGTTCACTAGGACATTACAACATCTCCACTAAATTACTAGATAAAAAAAGAATAACCTTTAAAATAATTTTTAATTAAATAACCAAATATATTATATGTTGAAATTTAAATATATAAAATTGATAATGAGTAGATATTTATTTCATTATATCTTAAATTTGAATAGTCATAATCTTGATTTGTGTTATTTAAACTAGTTTTATATCTAGTGCACATTGATTGTGCATTGTGCAAGAGTTACCCATCAAGCTTGTAATTTCAATGAATTTCAATAAGATTTTAGAGAAAATTAAATCGGAAAAATCCATACTAGACCAAATAAATGATCACAGATGAATGCTTTGAAACATTTAATAGTGAAAACTTGTGAATTAGGAGTTAAAAATTAATATTAAAATAATAAATTAATCATTAAGAAAAGAAAATCAACATTAATAATAGATTAAAAAAATTTAAAATATAAATAATTAAATAACAGAAAACATGAGAAAAAAAAGGAAATACATTATAAGTAGTTCAATAAAAATAAAATATAAAACAGGGAGAGAATTAGGAAATAAGGGAGAATAGACTAGAATTAATTAAAGAATAAGACAAATTTTATTAATTTATGTAATTTTATTTAGATATGAAAACATATAAATAAGAAGGAAAATGAATAAAAAATGAAATTGTATTTATAAATGAATATTAAAATTTCCCACAATTTTATTTAGAAATTCTTTCAATATTTAATATTAATTATTATTAGATAAATTTAATTGTATTATCATTGGTATTTAGTATTAACAATTAAATTTCTCTTAACCGATTACAATTGTATTAATAGTCATAGTATTTTGTTATTTCATTATCAAAACAACAAGCTATTTAATTGTTTGAAAAAACTGAATGCAAAATATATAATATCCTAACAGTTTAATAAGGTGTTCAGTGATTCAATTTTGAGTAAGATTATAATACTTAGTTATTTACTTATATTTTTAAATACATAAATAAATCTAAGGCTTCCAAACAATTTGGAGCATTTAAATTTGTGTAGGCTCTACAACTTTAAACTAAATCATGAATCAAATCATTGCAATAAGATTACATTTATTTATGACATTTACACTTCCATTAATATCTATTAATATGGGTTGCCAATACAATTTGCTCAACGATTTGACTGCAAGTCTACATACTCTACACCCATCTGATTTTTGAACCTATGCCTTTTTAGGAGAAAACACATACCCTTAACTATTAATTATGTCATATATATATGTTAATGACATCTTGAAATTAACATATAATAAGCGTAAACATATGATATGTTTCATAATAAATCTAATTTTACAATTCTAAATTCATCCATAATTTAAAAGTTATACACCACTTCAATATATTATTGCTTTAATTATTTATAAATTTTAATGTTAATTATTTTATGAATTAAAAATTTAAATATTTTTAAAAATAAATTAAAACAATTATAAAAAATTTCACAAACTCTCTTAATATTAATATTTTATTTTTGTTTAATATTTTAATTAAAAAATTGTATTTTAAAAAATATAATACTTATTCTCCATTTTAATAGATATTTTTACACCAAAAAAACTTTAAAATAAGATCCAATAATTGCTAATTATCTTTAAGCTATATTTTAAAATCAAATTAATTTTAAAATAATTTTTAATTAAATTATATTAAAAAAATCAATTTAATTAAATTTCATTTTAAATTTAAAAAAAAATTAAAAATAAAATAATTTTAAAAAATTATAAAAAATTGCAAATTCATATATGTCACTTATTCTCCGTTTAATGGATATATATATATATATATATATATACTAAAAACTATAAAATAATAATTACAAATTATATTTTAAAATCAAATTAATTTTAAAACAAAATCTAATTAAATTATATAAAAATTAATTATAATTAATACTAAACAACATTTAATTTTATTATACACCAAAAATTGATATATACAAGCCACATACTCATATATATATATATATATATATATATAAACCTCCGGACCTTAGTAAGCCTTAAAAATGGATATTTACTAAGCCCTTCCGCTCTCAGTGTTTAACAAGTCGCCCTTACAAGATAGATGCAGAAGGGAGTGAAACCTAAGAGCCTGCTCGCTCAAGCCTCGGACTCGTGTGTATATATATATTCATTCTCCCACAAATGTAATCCGTTTTCTTCCTCTGAATAGAAGAACTTGGAAACGCAATAATCATTCCGCTACAACGTGTTGGATGGTCTCTCTCTTTCACATGAAAATAAATAAATATTTAATTTAATTATATATTAAAACTTATCATATCCGAAAAAATTGTATTAAAAGATATTTGATAATGAATATATTTAATTTTATGTATTAAAAGATATTTGATGATGAATATATTTAATTTTATTATAATTTTGATATAGTATTAATGACTGAAACAATTTGTAAAGAAGTTGTTTATTGAGCCAGTGAAAATTGTCGGAATCTGGTTAATTAAAACTAGCAAAATCATGTGCTTAGAGTGTTTAGAATTCATTTTTGATGCTGGAAATGGATTCAGCAATATCAAAAACACTTAAGACACTCAAAATATTAAAATTTAACAACTGTAAATAAGATTTGGGCAGATCTTTTCTGAAAACCATTACTAGATTCTAGGTGAAAACGCGAAAACGCAGAATTCGGAAACGTCAGACCAGTAAAACGGCAAAAGCGCCCTAAGTGATCGAGATACCAGAAACCGAAGCAAATAAAGCCATGACATCAATGTTCTGACAATGATACGGCTCACACCTCCATTCCCTACTCATTAAAGCGTATGAGGATGGATTACCGATGCATTCTCAGTCACACCACCTCCATTAACTATTCATCAATGTGTCTGGGTATGGACTACCTACAAAGCTAGCTCCTCCAATATTCTCATTCGATTTATACTGATAAAATTCCAGACATCATTCTACTTTTGGCTTAAAAAAACATTTAAAGATCCAGACATCATTCTACGTTTGGCAAAAAAAAAACATTTAAAAAAGAGAACATCATTCTATTCTAACAATTTCCTTAGCTGCATAAAGAACAATACATCATCCTATTTTGTGGCAAACCATTTAAAGCAGGAAATCATTCTCTATTTTTTTGAGGAAACATTTAAAAAAGAAAATGACAAGAAAGAGTATGACAAGGTCTAGCTCCGCCTACCTTGCATCGAGGCGTAGCCTGATCTTTACGCACAACCGCCAACTACGACCCGCAATAATTGAGAAAAGATTCATCATCCACTAGCCATTTCCTCTTCTTCTCCCACTGCAAACCACCGTGGTGTAAACAAGATTCAAACCCAAACTAACCAACCCCGATAAGCATAAACGGCATACAACACAACACAACAAAGCCTATAACCTAGCCACAAAATAAAGCTGAAAACGATTTTAAAGAAACACAAACTCAGATACCTAGGTATGGTTCATTTCAATGTTTCAAAAAAGAAAATCACGAGGTCAAAAATCCACTGGCCAAAACTGCAACTAAGCAAAGACGGACCAGTACAAAAAAATCTTCACCAAATAAAATTAACAGCACGGACCAGTACGGAGTGATGTTTACCTTGACGGCTATCTATATCTTGATTCAAATGTTAAAGAAACGCTACCCCAAAGGGCTTTTTCAAACCCTGCATTTCCCTGAAATAGAAATGATAAGAATCGTTAAACCTCGGACCGTATGCATACCATATTTCCTTCCTATAATAAATAAAGATAGCGTACCTTACTCCATTCCAGTGATTACAACCTCATCCGAAATGATGGATCCATTCCCAACTGTCCACCTTCAGCCATAAATCTGGCAGCTAAATAAAATTGGCTGTTCACCTTTTTCTCTATATCTGGCAGAAAAATAAAATGAGCCGAACAAAAGGTGCAGACAAGCACACACACAAAATTGGAAAACTGCAAACAGATCAATCAGATACCAAAAGTGAAAGAGAGAAAGAAAAACTCAATAAATAAAACTGACTTTAAAGAACAGCATGCATGGCCATGCAATGAACCTAACAAAGAACAAGAAGAAGCCAAGTCAGTGCCAGTACAGAAAAAGCTGAGATAAAACTGCTGCAATGGACCAAACAGAGAAGAACAAGAAGCCAAGCCAAGGCGATTTCAGAAAAAGCTGAGAACTGATACGATGTTCGTTGCCCAAAATTGTATATATAACCTCCACTTCAAACGGTCACAAGCCTGCTCCAAATTCCAAATACTTATCGCATTCATCTTTATCTGCTTTTTATCTTTTTCCCCCAAAATCCACCGTCATTGGTTTTGTTGATGCCAAGGTTTTTCGAAACAAATTGGCCGTATACAAACTCTGATGAATCCAAGCGGTTTTAAATTATCCTTTTTATGGTTCAAACAATACCAGTGCCAACTTTTGTAAGATTCCAAAATTGTGTTAATGAATTGTGATCATGGAAATAGACTTTCAAGTTCTGTCCTGGAATGTATGTAATCTATATCTTAGTAATTATATTTTCTATTTTTAAATTTTATATCCGTTGCTAATTTAGCATATACCTACCCTCAGATTTGTTATGCAGGTTTCTTCTTGCATTAGTTATATAAATTTATATTAATTAAAACTTTTAATTAAAAAATCAAATTTGTTTGTTTTTTCTTATATATAAATTTATATTAATTAAAAAGCCAGCAAAAATATTAACTTTAATGGATCATAGTTAAGATATAGTCTATTAAAAATTCAATAACAGCAAGCAAAGAAAAATCAAAGATATTACATTAATAGATCATGGTTGGTTGAGATATAGTCTATCCCATTTTGTATGTCATTATATTTATTAGCTTTGTTTTTCCTACTTATAATTAGAGAACATGGAAAACTTTGTTTTGAGAACATGTGGAGTATTAAACTTTATATTATCTATAAGTATATTATTTTCAACATTAAATAGTATAAATTTATTAATATTTTTTAAATTGTAACTTGATTTATATTAATGCTATTTTTTATCATAATGTCAATATATGTTATTTATTGATTTAGATATTTAACAAATTTAATTTTTAATTGAAAATTAATATATTTTTATTATTAAAAAATCACAATAAAAGTATATACAATTTATATGATAAAAATATAAGAGACTTTACAACAATACTATTAAAATATGGAAGTTTTTAAATATGCCAAGTCTAAGTCATGATGATAAGTATAATGTTTACAAATTGAGCCTAGTATCTTAAATAATTTGAAGTACATAATCGAAAATGAAATTCAATAATTTGAAAAGGAGCTTCACTGTCAATTTTTGTATGTCAGTAGCTTCAATGACTTTCAAGCCCTAATATAGTCCATATATTTCTACCATGTTGTTGAATAGAAACTCTAGACTCCAACAATATGTGGATATAGAGTTTCCTCCAAGTTATAAATAACCCCCCCACCCCACCTCCCTTACACTTATTTCCCTTGGATTATGTCTTGAAGCTCCATCAAAGAAGAGAAGATAAGTAATCTATTCAACTCTCTAAGATGGGGATTCTTCTTGATTCATGTGAAGTTGCTGACTACATCTCAACTATATTGATCTCCTCTTGAATCTAGGAGAAAGAGTGAGAATATTAAATTATGACAACCAAGTCTCTTTGTCTGAGTTCTAGCTATTATGGAGAGGAGAGATGGAAGCCCTTAGAGCTAGTGTATCCTGCTAATAGTGTAATAACTCTATTTTCTACGAATTTAGGCTTGGAATTCTACTCTTGTTGGACGATTACCCAATTTCTTGCCAACTAGACTTTCTAATAGATATTTTTTAGGAGAGTAGTCCACATCTACTTCAATAATGGTTTGTTGTTAAGGATCCCTTGTTATTTGAATCCTCATTCAATAAATAAACACCTCTAAGAATTTGAACTACAAAATTGAGGTTTAATCACTTTCAATGCATGCTACCAAACTTGAGATGTGAAGTAACCACCCAAGAATCAATGGGATATAGTTTTTACATTGTCTAAACATAAAGCACATCTCGAAGCACCATGTACCCCTCTCTTTGTGAAAAATGTTAATTTTAGGGATACCATTTGATGCCCAATCTTACTCCATGAGGAGGAACTAGGAGAAAAATCAACTTTTGCCAACTATGACGTATTATAGCCCTCATTTACTGAAAATTTATTGTTCCCACCACCCTAATCAATAGAGGGGAGTGCCTTCTTGAATTACACCCTTTAAGATGTGTTGCTAACTACTTAACTAGGGAGGGGGGCGGAGAATTTTAGGTGGAATAAAGCCAAAATTTCGGCTATTCCACCAACCATAAAAATATGATGATGAAATGTCATAAAAGGACATTTTCTCAATGAGAATATAACTAGTTGTTCAAAGGATGGAGTTCAAGAGATTGTTTTAGTGGTTGGTTTCCCATAAAATTGTTGTTCCAAAGATAAATATTCTTCCCATTATTGAGGACCCAAGACTATTGAGATTGAATTATTGGGATAGTAGCTTTGACCCATTTCCAAATATGAGAGGCATATCTACAAGTTAAGGATGAATCCAAGCATGTTTTCCTTGCACCTGTGAAATATTTTTTTAACTATCACTTTTTTCCACTAATCATATTTTCCTATAACCAATTGCCACAAAAGCTTGGCTCCCATTACAAGATCCATCAAAAATATATCCTTGATTCATAATCCACCATGTGCCATGGGTGCTTTGACAATAGACCAACTCACTAGATGAAACAACTTCTTGTTATTTTTTCCTCCTTTTCATTATAATTTATGTATCTCTTGGGATATCTATTGTTTTAAACCTGTAAGTGCCAAGATTGTTGAATATTGAAAAATTGGTCGAGGTGATAACACAAATTTTATGAGAACTAGATGCCATGCAAGGTTCAACCACTACACCCCACTGGAAAAATTTAGTCTTGATTTTGTTTATAGCATGTTCCTAAAAGTTTGAAGAGGAAAAATGGAAACAAATAGGCATATTATATATTTTGAAAAAGAACAAACATATTTATAAGGAAATTAAAAAAAATTGGAGAAAACAACTAATATATTTTGGCTCACATTAGAAGTGTAAATCTAGATTTTTTTGTGATTTATCAAACCTTCAAATGTTTTGAGTGAACAAATCCAAGATATTATTGAACATTATTATGATAGTAGTAGAAGCCCCTCCTAAAAGAAGGGTTTCATCAACAAACTCCGGATGGTTAATGTTTTTAACTACTGTTATGATTTGTATACCTAGAATATTTCAATTGGTGTGTTTGGCTTCTATAATCGATTAAGTGGTTTTGCCATAATACTATAAAGCAAGGGGGATAGAGTGAAACCTTTCCTTATCCCCATGCTTGCTTTGAAGAAACTCGAGGGATATATATTCATAAGTGGAGGTATCTAAGGGTTATTGATATAAGAAGGAACCTAGTGCATAAAATCAACACGGAAACCAAACCTATGAGGAACATCAAAGAGGAAGTCCTAAGTGTTACACCCAATCAAAAGAGTTTTCCATATAAAATTTTTACTAACCATATATTTTTTTCCTTTAGTCATGCTTTAGACCTAACCTGTTTATGAAAATAAGGTGTGTTCTTATCAGTTGGGTCAAGTCATTATCTTATTGGTTTGATCTCCATTTCACTTTTTAGCTTGAAGGGATTTTTCATATTGTTGAAAGGTCTCCTTCTCTTCTGATAATAGATCTTGAGTAACCTACTCTTGTTCTCATTTTATTTGAATTCATTCTAATTTCTATTAGTTTTCTTGGACCTCTATATCAAGAGGGAAGAAAGAATTTTTAGCGCATTTATTAAGCACCTTCTCGGTGGATTTTATTTTTTCTCCCAAATATAGAAAGGAAAATCAACAATCCAAGTGCTCCATGTAGCTAGTATTATATCAAAATGAATCTTCTTTCGAAGCCATAAAGGTTTAAATTGAAAATGAATAAGGACATAATCAAGGATTTCGTTGAGATGAAGTAGAATAGGCACACAATCAAAGGATGCACAAGGAAAAATTTTTGGAAGATGTTGAATAATCACTCTCTAGAAATCAGTTGAACGAAGAGTCTACTTAATATTTCCTCTGTATGTAAAGGTTCTTGTTACTTATTGGAACAAGTGTATCTTCCCCTATTTCAATTTATAGGTACACTAGATCCCATAAATATATCAAATATTCCATTTGATCCCTAAAAGGTTCTCTAACGATGCTTCACACACTTTTCTCTTTTTGATTAAGGGTGGTGTTGAAATCACCAGCCACAATTCTATGAACCTAGGAATCTAACCCTCTCAAGGTTGACAAAGTGTCTCGGAAATCCACCCTTTTAGATTATAAAGTTAGCATGTAAACATTTACTAAATTAAAAACTTCACTTGTGAGAAAATGCTTGAAACTAGTGTGTAACTAATACAAACAGTGTTAATTGTAAATTAATTACCCACAAGAACTATTCCACACTATTTATAATAGTCCATAGGCACTTTTGGTGGTTATCACCTATACTTCACCATTTTTTCAAAGTTTTTTACACTTATTTAAGGATTCAATAGCCTCTAGTTTAATCTTGTAGAGTAGGAGAAATGTTTGTTTTCCTGTTGGGCCAAGTCAATTACTGATTCAATTTTTTTCATGCTACCCAGTCCCCTACAATCATATGAGACTACGATCATCATTTACCTATGGGTTTTTTTATTTCCATCAACAAGTGGATTCCACACACCTTGGTTCCTTATAGCTTGTTTTCCTATTATATTCATAATAATATGTTTTTGGAGAGCAAATCTGTCTCATTTTTCACCATTTCTTCCCTTTTTCCTTATGTGGTTTTCTACTATTCCTCTTACATTATTTTAACTTCTATTTCTTTCTCTTCCTTATCATCATCAAACCATTCCTCTTCTCCATGATGGGAGCTTTGGTCACTAAGGAAATGTCTATTGTAATATGATCATTATTTTGAGAAGGAAAGAATTGTTCCTCATGATAAAAAATATTTCTCTACAGAATCGACAATTGAATATCGTCAAAGTTTTCCCCCATAAATTATTTGTTTGAATGTGGCAGAGCTAGAATTAACCGAAGGGACTTCAAATATTTCCAAGCTAATATTTCACCATGGGAAAGTAGTTCATACATATTTTTATTAATATTACTTGTTGTTCCTTTCAAACCATTGAGGAGGTTCCTTTAGTGCTATCCACATAACCTTTGTATCGTCCCACTTTAAATCATTTTCAAAACACTCTTTTTGTGTCAAAGGGTTGAGAAACTATTTTATATTACAAAGCTTGCTTAGACTACAAAACATTACTTGTTTTCTTATTATTAACTCTCCTCTTTTTGACTTGTAGTCATTGTTCCTCTTTTCTTGGTTTCCTTACTTTGTTATTGTATTCTTTGGACAATATTTAGTGAAATTTCATATTCATGGCCTTAATTACACTTTAAAAAAGGGAATTTTATATATTCAATAGGTTGTCCATGCTTGTATTCATCCAATGCTAGTTGTATTGCTTCTGGTATTCCATTTTTTAGATTCACTTCAACACAAATATGAACATAGGCCATTATTCAATCTATTGGCTCTACTTTGTCAATATAAGTTCCTAGAGTATTGATAATACTCCTCATTACCTCATCATTCTAGAAATGAAGATGAAGATGCAACAATCTTACCCATATTGGGGCAATAGAGTGAATGTCATTTTCATGGTTGAAATCAAATGTAAATATGTTTAGGTAACCCCCTTTAATGCCATAAAAATATGTCTCAATTGGAAATATTTAATCTCTATATTCTTTAATTTCAAAGGAGAAAAAATAAAACCTTGTATCATAAAAATAATTAAAAAGAACATGATGCATTTAATAAAGAGATCAAGACCTCCAATATTTCTTCCAAGAAAATGAGAAGGGGGACTCTTTATTGGTTTACTTAGGTAGGATACAAGTTACTAGGACATATCAATCTTCAAGAGAGGAGGGCACAAGTTACTGGGACATATCAATCTTCAAGAGAGGAGGGCGGGGACATAAGCCCCCAGGCCCACAAGCCCAAAGTTGTATCCATAGGGTTTCAGAGATCCTTAAACCTACAAATTTATTTCAACCTTGTCCAATAGTAAAAAACTCATGGCTTTTATTTAAGCTTATAGATAAAAAAACTCATGGATTTTATGTATGTTTAAATATCTTATCAAATTTTATTTATGGTTATCAAAATTTACATATTAACTATATTGTAATGGTAGTGTATGGGATATAAGTGTATAAGTTTTATAGAGTAGTGTAATCCCCACAACTTAAGTTAGAAATTATATTTTAAGAAAAATTGTATAAAAATTGTAATTCATAGTGGTCAATGTTATATTAATAGTGATTAATAGGAAAATTGAATCTTATAGTGTTTCTTTAGCAAAAATTAATAAATTGAGACGTGAAGTGGATAAATTATTTGCTTTTTAGGCACAAGAGCTTGCATAAATTTTGGTGGGAAATAATCACTAGTAAGCCAATTTTACTCCCACATAAGTGCTAAGCATTGAAACATAAATAATGCTGGAAGTAACTCCTAGTAAGTGTATTTATTTACATCTTATTCCTATCCTTTTTTTATGCAAAGAATTGTTTAAATTATGGCGGGAAGTAACTAATAGTAAGTATGTTATTTACTTAAGTATGAGTTATTTTTAAGGAATTTATTTTTGGATGGTTTTCCTACAAATATTAAGAATACAAAATCACTAAACAAGTATCTAAATTTCATGCATGAATAGTACAACCATATTTATAAATTGCAATGATTTCCATAAATTACGATATAAATTATGTGAGACACTTATCCACGTGGTATTACATTGTGCAAAGGTTGAAATACATTGTTAAACGATAAATGTTTTTTTGTTATTCAATGAAACACCATGGTGAGGCAGTTGAAACCTAGCCGCCTTGGCCTTTAGTTCATGCCTCCCCTCGCTTGTTTCCGCTATGTTTTTTCCTTTTGCAGGTGTTGCAATTGTTCGTAGGTTCCCTATTGTGGAGTTCGGTGCTTGGTGGTCTTTTCTAGAATTATTTTGGGTCACGGGTTCTTTTATTTGAGGCTTGTTGTCCTGGTATACACAACCGCCAATTCATTTTGTCATTTTTTTTTGGTCCCATGCCAAGTCCGCACTCACTAGCATTGGGGAAGACATGGGATATTCAGGGCTTCATAACCCTATTTTTTTGTTGCATGGTGGACTCCCTTTGCTGGTGTGGACACCGTGTCCAACTAGGGTTTTGTCATGGAATTCATGGGGCTTCTCTACCCTAAATTTCTTATGGAAGGGCCAGTTTTAGGCATTCACAATTCACTGTCGCCATTTCTAGTTTTTGGTGTAGATTTTTTATGAATTACATTGCATTTTCCACATTTCCTCTCGGCTCTTAGTCCTATATTTTCTACTTCCATGTATCTGGGCTTGTTGTTTCAGACTTAATAGGTGGTTTGTGCCCAGTTTAGAGGTCTATCAGAGCATCCCCAAGTGTTACTTGTTGTAACAACTCTGGTGAAAATTCCATGTAGTAAAATTAAAAATAATAACCACGGTTGATGGGTCACTTATTCCAAGCTGAATGTTGGGAAAAACATCCTAGTGGGTGTTGATTTCAGTTAATATGGCTAAGAAAATTGAAAAAGGAAAAGGAAAATACTTTGGAAAGAAAAAATGGCATATTTGGCACATTTATTTATGAAAAATATGGAAATTAGGAGAAAGGGAGATGATAGGTCACAGGTTTCATGTGAGGAGGAAAATGAAGGAAAATTATAGAAAATTAAGCTAATAAGATGTCTACAAAGAGGGAGTGTGTTCTTCCTTCTACTCGACACTAGAAAATCCAATCAGGGGTTGGTGCTTCTTTCAGTGGTTGTTGATAAATCGGGGATAGTAGCTCCTTTTAGTGGTAGTTGATAAATTGGGGAGTGGTAGCTTCCTTTAGGTGGTAGCTTGAGAAACTTGCAAGTAGAAGCTTGCAGTCAGAGATATAATAACAAGTTGTAGCTTGTCTTTGCAAAAGGAATAAAAAATAAGATTGATGTATTTATATGTGGCATATGTGCAAGATCTACATGTTGATTTATGATGCTTCTTACATGAATGATTGTTAAGTAGATTGAAAATTTTAATTTGAAAGTAGTTGTATAATTTGGTCACACTAATGATTCGGCGCACACCCCTCTTAGTAGTGTCCCAGTTTCTAACAGGTTGCTCGTTGAAAAATTCTATGTAGCGTTTTAATTTTGTTTGGGTCACTTGAACACTTTTCCAAAGACATTATGAAGAGATTATGCCTTGGAGAGCATAGGCTTTGCAGAATATACCCCAGAGAGAAAATACCTCAAATAAAAAATACCATGTAGGATTTCCCATTTGAACATAGTTTTTCTTGATAATAGAAATAATTGATAAAGCTTGCTAAAGATAAGACTTAGAGGTAGTTTGTATGAAAATTTAACCTAAAATGAATTGAAAGGATTATTCCATGCTTTTACAAAACTATTGATAATTTGTTTTATTTAGTGATCAAATCCCTTATGGAATTGGCAATTAGTTGTTTGGTTTTCATACAAGATTCCTTGTTGTAATGTTAGGCTAGAAATTTCATTAGTGTTCTAATCTTTGCACATACAATGTAGTGCCTCAAAGCTTTAACTCCTAGATTGATAAAGTAATGTCCTGAATTTAAAGAAATTAAATTCACTAACACTCATAATCTTACATAAGCTTCCCAGATGATCGCTTGGATATCTAAGCAATTGAAACCCAGTCGTATCAATGATATGATTGCTATAATCTGTAGGATTTTGGAATAAAAAACAAGGTCTTAATTAAACCATGCCAATTCCTCAAACCCAAATTGTGTTGAAATTTGCAACAAGAAACGGTGAAATTGGCATCCAAAAAAATGGCATCTGGAAATGGCTACCAAGGAGGCTTTTGATTTAATTATTTCTTAATTAAATTAGAAGAAATGCGTGTCAAATTTATTTATCCCTTAAATAAATTGGACAATAAAATGTAATCTTATCTCATAATCACTTGTAATAGGTAACTGAGTGTGATAAACTCAGTTAGGCCAAGAATTTCGAGTTGAGGTTGGTTGGTAAAGCATGCAGATTGATTCTATGTGTTTTATAGTTCAAGTTGCAGTTAAGTGCATAAGTCACCAGTTAACTCAGTTAAGTGAGTTAAAGTCAGTTGAACTAGTTGTAACTGTTTGTTGCATTAGTGAGAGATCAAGTGAATTAAATCATATTTAATTCACAATTAGCGATATGCCATGCAACTGATGATTTACTATTAATAGCTTCATGCATGCTAGTTCTAGTGGAGACCTAGTTGAGACAAAGGTTAAAGGGAAGTTAACTATCAGTTTTGATATTAGCAGGTTGCCCAGTTGTAGTTAAAACACCACAGGATGCCTATGATACTCAACGTAGTTGAGGAAGGCTAAAATTCCTAAAGAATAGGGATTGCACTCACTAGGAATTGTGTGAATAAGGCAGGCTCAAGACAGGCTGAGAATTGGCTAAGTGTTGGCCCGATTTTGTCTGGATCAGTGTGAAACGATAGGAATATTGCAGGAGACCCTTGTGAGAAGAGTGAATTGTAATTTTTTCCTGATTCCTTGTGGAATATATAATAGAAGATAGAGGGGTTTTGAGCAGCAAGTTTTTCCTAGGAAATTATATGTGTTGTGGTTTGATTTGATTCTTTCTGTACTTGTTGTGATTGACGATTGTGTTTATTTTCCACAATTGATTTGTAGAAGGATTGAGTATCTAGCTTTAGTACATTTATTAATCATATTGAATCCATTGATATACATATGTTTGTATAATTTCTACATGGTATCAGAGCTGTGTTAGAGATTTTGTACATGATATCAGAGTAGGAAATTTTTTGGGCGTGCGAGTTTGAAAAGAATATATGAAAATTTTGATGCAAAATTTTCAAAAACAAATAGCATATTTGGATTCCTTGCGAAAAAATACCCAAATTAAAAAACAAAACCAGTCGAATCGGAGCTCGGATGAGGGAGATATTGTCGATTTAAAATCAACTCTTTTTTTAGAAAATTTTGCAACAACGGGACAATTACAATGTGTACGAGTAAGAAAAGGAAAGAAAGCCAAGGGAAAGAAGTCCCAAGGGAAAGAGGGCAAGAGAGACTTGTCCAAGATCATATGTTTTCACTGTCATGAGCATTAGTAATATGCTTCGAATTTTCCACAGAAGAAGGCAAGCAAGAAGGAGCCTGCAGTTGCAGCGGGTGAACCATTGGCTTCACAGCTTGAGCTTGATTTTAATCTCACTGCATGCATGGCCAGCAGTGTAATGGGATGCATGTGGTATTTATACAGGGGTGCCTCATCTCATATGACTGGGAATATAGATCTCTTTAGTGACTTGGAGGAGAAGGATCTCCAATAGAACATAGAGTTTGGAGATGAAGAGAGGTATAACGCTACTGGAATAGGTACTGTTACCTTTCAGAGGGAGAATGGCTCCCACCTCAGACTAGCAGATTTTTTGTATGTTCCAGGCCTAAAGAAGAATCTTGTCTCCATAGCGGCATTAGAATAACGTGGTTATGAAGTGATGTTTATAAAAGGAAAAGTTTTCCTTAAACACATAGCCACAGGACATGTGAAGCATATCGGTGCAAGAGTCAAGAACATGTATGCTCTTGAGGTTGAGGATGCATGCAATGATTTGAGGAGCAAAGAAGTGGTTAATTAATTGGTGGTTGAGAGGGAGAAATTATCTATCAACATGCAGCCTCAGAAGCAGTCTCAAAAGGTTGTGGAGCAGCCAAAATTGGAGAAGCAGAGAGGATATCGAGTGGAAGAGTCCACTCAAGCAGAGACCTCTAGGAGGGGGAAATTTTGATCCATATGGGTAGAGGGAGTACATGTAGCTATACCTCTAGGTGTGAGGTGGGGCGATGTGCATAATTAATCGCAAGAATAAATTAGGCAAGGTTCATTGAGATGGTGTGTCTCGTGGATCGAACATGGCTACGTGGAGCCCACAATACAACAGTAGCAGGAAGGATCAGCTAGATTGATGCAGTTAGATGTCAAGAGGACAGAAATCAATGTGACAGGTGTTAGATACTAGAGTGCAGATCAGAGTTGGCAGCAGTGTAGAGTGCATGGATGCAGATGTATGCAATGTAGAGAGTCCAGTAGACATGTGCAGTAGGATCCAATAGTCAGAAGACTCTGATGACATATGCATTATACTGATTTAGTTGTTTGGAGGCTATTCAGTTTTAGGATAGTTGCATGTGCGAACAACACTAGAGAAGTGCTGCATGCAAGAAAATTCCAAAGGTATCGGATCGGGAAATATTGATTCCTTTCTTGTTGAGAGGGAGCGTTGAAATTTGCAACAAGAAACGATGAAAATGGTATCCAGAAACAACATCCAGAAAAATGGTATCGAGAAATGGTTACCATGGAGGCTTCTGATTTAATTATTTCTTAATTAAATTAGAAGAAATGTGTGTCAAATTTATTATCCCTTAAATAAATTGGACAATAAAATGTAATCATATCTCATAATCACTTGTAATAGTTAAATGAGTGTGATAAACTCAGTTAGCTCATGAATTTCGAGTCGAGGGTGGTTGGTAAGACATGCAGAGTGATTCTATGTGTTTTAGAGTTCAAGTTTCACTTAAGTCACTACAAGGAAAAGACCCTCTAGCGGAGGTTATAAAGGAGGTTTTTAGTGTTATAAAATTGGCCAAAATTGTCAAAAAAACATTTGCTACAATATCCGTTTATGGTTACGGAGGTTTCGACGGAGCTTTTAACGGAAATTCAACACAACTAAAAAAACTGGGTCGCCGGAGGTTATTACGAATGTTTTTTTTCATCAGTGCGCTACTAAGGTTTCAATGCACTGGTGCGTGTCATCTAGATGGTGGCCTCGAGGCAGTTGAAGGTTCTTGCACCAGGCTGTCAAGGTATAAAACAACACCAAGCGCAGTGTTGGTGATACAACGCACGAGGTCGTACCAATTGGTCTTGGGATTTGTGTGGTGCCCATAGGTCGTCTCAATGCACCGATATGTAGACTTATAGAAACACACCGGTGCGCCGTATCAGACAAATGCACTGATATTTATAATTGGTATTGGTATTTGTGTGGTGCCCATACGTCGTACAAATTCACCGGTGTGTAGTCTCACCTAAAAGCACCGGTGCCCTGTATTGCACAAATGCACCGAGATTTTTAATTGGTTTTGGAATTTGTGTGGTGCCCATAGGGCGTAGAAACACACCGGTGCACTTCAGTATACAAAAGCACCGGTGTATAATACCTGACATGCACCGGTTTTTATTTTGTATTTTTTATAAACATCGACCTGTGACAGTGCAATTATTGTGATTTTTCTAAATTCATTATTCATCAAAAGTCGACACAACTTATAACAATATTCATATTAATTAAATTTTTATTAATGCATTTGAATGTGATGTTTGGATTAATTTGTTATATCATATCATAATTATTGTGGTTTTTTAAAATTCATTATTCATTAAAATTTGACACATATATATCTTATAACAATATTCATATGAATTGAATTTTTATTAGTGCATTTGAGAACGACAATGGAGAACACAATAGAATAAATTAAAACATGTTTTTATTATATATATATATATATATATATATATATATATATATATATATATAAACAAAATGTCTGATTTCACAGACATATTTCAAAAAATACAATGCCTTGCTTTGATATCCAAACATAGTGATCATCCCCCTTTCGTTAACCTCCAACACCACTCCAGATGAGCTAAGGAGAAATTCATTTTCATTTGCATGTTCTATTCTTTTTCTTTTCTTAGAACAACATTCATTTTCTGAGTTGTTGGTCCCTGTAGAAAATTAAACAGATGTGAATTAATAGACTATTTGACACATGTTATCTAATAATTTTAAGTATATTATTAATGAAAATTAAAAAAAGAAACTCATCTTGGATTGATAGTATTTTTTCATTCACCTGATTCATCCTTTTGCAATTTTTCCATCAAGCTTTTACACTCTTCTAGTCCTAGATTAGAAATAATCTTATTGAGCTTCATCATTTTGTGGCTCTGCATGATACACAATAAACAATACATATTAGTTAAACTTACATATAGTTCAAAAATAATATTTTTTATAAAGAATTTACAAAGAACTTTCCTTTTTTGTTTTTCTTGATGTGTTATCAGTATTTTTGTTACTTGATCTCTTGTCATTCATTTCTTTATTAATATGAAACCTGTACCATATCATTCATTAATATATTTATAAATAAATTGTCAAATTTTCAGGTAAAAAATAAATCTCAAGAAACCGGTGTGCCTTTCAAGATGTACGCATCGACGTCGGTGCGTACAGGTATTAGAAACACATCGCAAAAACAATATAATAGACCTTACGGTGCATGGGGATATTATAAACACACCACAAAAACAGTGTAATATACCATACAGTGCTATCCTCGTAACATAGAGCACTGGTGCCCTATTTTAGATATGTCGCACTGATTTAAAAAAAAATATTTTCAAATTTTTTATTACACATTACTTGCGTGGTGCACTGTATAATACAGTGCACCGGTGTGCTAGGTTATGCAGGGCGCACCGATAAAAAAAATAAAAATAAAAATCCATTTTTTCCAAAAATTCACACAAGGGCCGAATGGATTAGGATCCGACTATGCAAGTCATCCCGTGGGTTGGATGTCAATCTAAAATGAAAAGCCCTAGTTCTGAAATCACATAAACATGGAGAAGAAAGGGTAGAAACAAAAAAAAATGAAGGGTTTAGGGTACAATTGGATAAAACTGCAAAAAAAGTAAAAAAAAATAATAAAATTTAATCACAAGATGGTTTGAAATTCTATGATATAGGGTTTGAATCACCAGAGATTTGGTTTTTGATTGTCTGAATACTTCTGTTCGAACGTATTTTTCTACTCCACAGTGCTCTCATGCTCTCTTGCTCCAGGTATATCTCCTGCAAATCTCTGGCTGAAAATTTTAGCAAAAATAGTGAAATAATGAAAAGTGTTTAGTATTTAAAGAATTATTTTATGAAATTAGATTTTTGAAAATATTTTTCCGCCCATTTTTCAATTTGCCGCTTTTTTTTCACTTAAAGAAAATAGAGTTTCGTTGTTTTTATTTGCGTTTATTCGTCACCGGTGCATCACTTAATAGCACTGCACCTATGCGTCCATTTGCAACACCGACACCGGTGTAGGGTAACTAAAACGCACTGGTGCGGTTATATGTACAGTAGCACCGATTTGCGGTTAAGGCACCGAAATTACTTTTAGGTGTGTACACCAAAATTTAGTGAACTCCAACCATAGAATTTGAGAATTAGAATTTTGTTTATTCTTGAGAATTAGAATTAGAATTATAATTGAGAATTGGAAATGGATAAATTCTTGATGGAAATAACTATTCTTCCAATGCATTTTGTTTATTGCAGGAGGTCCCCACTGATTATGTGGAGAGAATGCAATGTGGGGCATGTGAAGATGCAATACTACAGGGCCCAAGTGGGAAATTGTGGCATGTGAACCTATGCTATGCTAAGACGTGGGAAATTTTCACAAATGGTTGGGAAAGTTTTGTTTCTGAGCATTTTATTGAAGTTGGAGATATTTTAGTTTTTAGACATGTTGGAAATGTACATTTTGCTGTGAAAATATTTGCGTCATTTATTTTCAAAACTACACCTCTTCTTCTTTCAGAAAAAGAAACTTGAACCTTTCCATAACCTGTAACAAGAAAAGGTGCCCCATGATCTGCTTGCTTATTTGTAAGTTCCTCCTCCATCTTGGCATCCAATTTCCTCTTTTCTCCTTTGTGCTTTCTATCTTGATCTTAACAAAATTTATATAATCTTTGTTTTACGAGAAACTGACCTTGAATATGCTGGGAGCAATGACAATGAGTCCTTCATTCTGCATTTGTTAGCAGAAGAAGATCGATTTTTGACTAGATGATGCAATTATTACATATGGAGGCAATGGTTTCCCGTAGAAAATGAGTATAGGGTTGAGCAGAGGAAAGAAATTGCAAAATGGGCTATTACATTAACTTTTCCAATGGGAAACCGATTTTTAGGTGGAAATATGGTAGCTGCAGGTATGTATGCTTTTCTTCCCATAGAATGGTCACTAGATTTCCATTTATAATATAAAAAGACTTTTTATTGGTTTCATCCACAGGATCACAGCTTAGAAAAGTTAGAGATGCCATTCAGGTTCAATTGAAAGCCGAAGATGTGATTTTATGCGACGTTAGCTTTGCTGGTAAAAGTTTATGTAAGCCAACCAAAGCTCGGACAATACTCCCAGCTACTTTTAAACGCATTCTGAAGAATCTTTCCCTTCATGGGACCTACCAGCCCTATCAAAAACGTCAATTTATCTTTCTCTTATGTCCTTAAGGGAATGAGAATCTTTCCCTTCATGGTGCCTCTTGGCTTTATCAACTGCCTCGATTGATCTTTCTCTGCCATCAACTCTGCTCTCCATTTCTCCATCATGGGACCTCTTAACCCTATCACCGGCCTTAACTGAATGCTCTCTACCGGTCTCGATCTATACTCCTCTCCTTTTGTACTCTGTCAAGCTCTGTAGTCGTTTGCATCCCTGTAAGCATCTTTGTCTGTCTTTCTGTTTGAATCACTCATTTTATCTACTATAAAATTCTCAGTCGAAATTCGAACTCTCATCTTTTAAAACCCTCATCTCCTCAGAAAAATTCTTACCCACGATTCGAACCCCGCGCTGCTTCAATACTGCACTTTAGAGAATAACCCTGTTCCAGTGCGTGGGGTTGTGCGGTTTTGTAAGATCGAGGTTTATGTTTTGGCGCGGTGTTTTAGGACGCACCGATGTGAAAGAGTTGTGAAGCACCGGTGCGTGCGTGTTATGATGATAAGCGCAACTACATAAAGTTCTTATTTTTTGGTATGTAAGATCATAATAAAATAATGATATTTCTAAAGTACATGAATTTATTTGCATTATTTTCTAAACTTTATTATGTTACAAAAATTCATATTCTTCTAGATTTTTTATTTTACAATTATTTACAAATTTATAAATTTAAATATTTTAATAAAATCATTTCACATTATTACAATCAAAATTTTACAAATATTTTACATACAATTACAATTAAAATTACAATTACAATTACAATTACAATTTTACAATTTCACATACAATTATGATTAGAATTAGAATTAGAATTTTAATTTTACATACAATTATATTTACAATTACAATACAATTAAAATTTTACAAATATTTTACATACAATTAGAATTAGAATTAGAATTACATTTACAATTACAATTACAATTTTACAAATATTTTACATACAATTACAAATAAAATTACAATTTTAGAATTTTACATACAATTAGATCTACAATTACAATTTTACAATTTGTCATATATAAAATTACAATTACAATCTTTTCACAATAAATTAAATATTACAATTACAATTAAAATTTTACATTAAATATTTTACATACAATTACAGTTAAAATTACAAGTACAAATACAAATACAATTTTACAATTTTACATACAATTAAAATTTCAATTTCAATTACAATCACGACATAATATTTAATAAATATCATGGTAATTTAATATTAAATTAATTAATAAAAATCACGATCATGATAACCATCGTACAAACATCATATTCGACTAAAAAACACATTCAAATTCGCTAACATCATCGTGATCATGATCATCTAACAAAACACAATTAGCATTCTATAACATCATCACAACACAAACATCAAATATACATTTCATGTCAAATAACTCATGCTATCACATACACATCTATCAGCTGCAAGTTGCATATTAAATGAACATATCTAACATGACCTAACAATATACACATCATGATGATCACCAACATGTAAATTAAGTACAACTACAACATGAACATAAAATACATGGACCATATATATATATATGTTAAAAATATAAAATTGTAATATAAATTTCATGGATCAGCTGGTGGTAGTACAACATTAATAGCAATACTAGTGGAGGCCTGCTCAGTCAATGGTGCAGCCTCGACGGTTGATGGTCCAGCTTGCTCATGATCATGAGTACTGATGGATGCTGCAGGCTGCTGATTGGACGTGGCCAATGGTCCAGCCTCATATCCATAATGACTGCTGCTAGATGCTAATGGAGGCTCATGCTCATCTGACGTGGCACGAGGTGAACGTTCATGAGATGATGAGTTGCTGCTCGCGAACTGTCCATCATGTGCTGTGGCTCGACCACACCTATAACGTGCAACAATCCTCCTCAACCGCGTAACAACTGTCGTAGCTCCTACAACATGCCGCATCAAGTTGTACATGTCACACGGCATGCCTCTCCACATCTGTAATAGCCTATCATCGACCTGTATGTCTCTGTAATGAGTGGGCCTGATGCTCACCTCAACAATCAATGCACCGAATTGGTCGCCAAACTCCATCTTGTATCTAGTATCAAGTCGACTGTGCCTAGAAAAAGACGGTACCGGTGCACCAGCAGGAGCATGTCTCTTTGCACTGACCTCTTGATGATCCTCGGCATCTGGCATGCCCTGATCGTCATCAGGATCCACACCTGGGTCATGTGGTGGTGTCAGAATCTCCTCGCCATCAAAAGAGCCAATGTCTACAAAATATATAAAAGTACACAATAATAATTAGACAATTTCATTACACAATTTAATAAAAACAAGTTAAAGAACATGTTAGAATAAATTTAAATAAAACAATAATATTACCTCTATCATCTGGCGGCTCATCATCTGTGAAGAGGATGTTGGCACACCCTCGCCAATCCAATCCATCATAAGGACAGGGGACCATAGTGAAGGGATGCAACTCATCAACAATGGCTATCAAGTCCAGTGCATCATGCGATATCCTGGCTAGAAACATAGCCTCGCCCCTCTTGGGCATCATCTGCCCCCACATGTGCATCTATGCCTCCAACATCAGCCTATGAGGCTTCCGAAAAAAAAGTAGGCCTCGTCTCTGGAAACCTCTCAAAAAATAAACAAAAAATTTCTGAAACAAAAGGGAAGTTGACCCTCCCTTGTGCATGAGCACGACATCTATCTAAGGCTATACATAACTGACGCAAAAAAATGGCAGACCACCTGACAAGTCATGGCTCCTATACTAAATAATCAACATAATATAGAAGTGAGCAATTAATGCATTGACTGTCACTGGTGTTGTGTGAAATGGTCGAAATGAGAAGTGAGAGGCACTGCACCTCATCACTACCAAATGCACCAATACGTAACTGACCTCCAACGACCTGAAAATCTGTAGGAGACAATACTGATGCTCCAATGTATCTCTAGGAGTAAACTAACTGACTCCCTGCTACACAAACAGCTGGAACCTCTGGAAACGAGGGAAAATCCACCCCTCTCCTCTATAGCCCTGTAATGAAATATATATCCTCCTCAGTGGGTGTGTACCATTGGTTAGGACCAACCTAGAAAGCTTGTCGGTGGGCATTCCACCCGCAGATAAGATGTCTCAAAAACACACTATGGGCCTTTAGGGAAGTAGCCTCCTCATAGAAATTGAGGAGGCCTACCTGCCTTAGGAGCCCCTAGGTAGCTACTGTAATAGGGCGAGGGTACGCATCTCTCTCCCTCTCTCGTACCTTCCACAAATGAACCATGTCATACTTCTCATCCTGTTGTTGTTGTTGTTCTCCCTCTTCTCTCTGAATCATTGACACATTAAATAAATATTTTTATTAAATGAGACATGTATTTAGGAATATACAGATATAATTTTTTTTGGAAAAAAAATAGACCAGTCGATGCGCCACAAAAAACAGTCATGCACCAATTATGGTGCATTGTTTGTTTGTCGCGCACTGGGGGCGGTGCCCCAGATGACATTCAATGCACCGTATGCGGTGCACCTGAAATTTTTAAAGAACTGTTGACTATGTATGGTGTCAGAAGAGTGGTGTTCTGACTAAAATATACGCCTGACGCATATAGTTGTGTTAGTGCATCGACTTCCTGACAAATCACATAGTCAATAGTGTGGTCTTTTACCAGGCCACACTGTTGACCCTGTCAGAATGTCGAATGTGGTGCGCTCACAGACACCAAGGCGGATATTTCCGTCAATGCAAAACATTGCTATTCCCATGGTCAACGGTGCGACCGGCTAAATGACTGCACCGCGCTTTTTTTTAAATTTTTAAATAACGTGGTGCGTCTTTCGGTACCATGCCAAACACAGTGCGTATACCGTTAGCACCGATTGCGATGTGGCCTGAAAATTTTACAGGAAGCACCGCTTATCGGTGCGAGCCGAACGGGTCGTGCACACCATGCGACAAAAAATAAAATAAAAATTTAAATGGTTAATTTTAAGGTTATTTGAAATTCTAATATGCTAAAAATCTTAATTATGGAAAACAAGAAAAATACCTGTACATTTCGCCATAGAGGAGGCATATTGGCTGTAGAATTTGCAAAATAAAATTTGCCCACCGTTTTGCAAAATGCAAGCTGGAGATTGGTGGGCAATGCACAGTAGAAATGCGTGCAATGGGTGCAATGGGAGCACCGATGTCAGGGCAGCTCAGACAAGGATAAATTGCACCGGTGCTTGAGAGCTCTGGAGCACTGAGAAAAGTGAAAAATGTGGTTTTTTGGCCGTAATTTTTTTATTTTATTTAACCCTATTCCGGTGTGAGAGGTTTTATAGGCGCACTGGTGATGTTTCTTACGAACACACCGATCGGTTTCTGTTTTGGCGTGGTGTTTTATGATGCACCGGTGTGGTTTATTAACACCACACTAGGCGGTTTTTGTTTTGGCGCAATTTTTTATGATGCACCGGCACGTAAGAGTTGTGAAGCACCAGTGCTCTACAATAATATGATGCACTAGGCGAGTGTGTACGGAGCGCATGGTGTTCGGTGTGTCAATTTGTTGTGCGCATCGGTGATTTATCTTGTAGAGCGCACTGGTGATTGAGAGCTCTGGAGCACTCATGAGAAAAGTGAAAAATGTAGTTTTTTGGCTGTAATGTTTTTTTTATTTAACCCTCTTCTGGTGCGTGGGGTTTATAGGCACACTGGTATTGTTTCTTACGAATGCACCGGTCAGTTTCTATTTTGGCATGGTGTTTTATGATGCACTGGCATGGAAGAGTTGTGAAGCATCGGTGCTCTATAGTAATACGACGCACCGGGTGAGTGTGTACGGAGCGCACGATGTCCGGTGTGCCAATGTTTTGTGCGCACCAGTGCTTTCTCTTGTAGAGAGCACTGGTGCGATTTTGGATGATAAGCGCACCAAGAGGAAAACATCTGCAAAACCCTCCGCCCGCCAACCTCCTCTAATAACCTTTGCTAGAAATGGATGAATGGGGTATTTTTATAAGGTGTCCCTCAAAAACATCTGCTAGAGGGTATTTTCATTGTAGTGAGTGCATGAGTTTAATGCATGAGTCATCAGTTAACTCAGTTAAGTGAGTTAAATTCAGTTGAAATAGTTGTAATTGTTTGTTGCACTAGTGAGATATCAAGTGAATTAAATCATATTTAATTCACAATCAGTGATCTGCCATGCAATTAATGATTTACTATTAACAACTGCATGCATGCCAGTTCCAGTGGAGACCCGGTTGAGACAAAGGTTAAATGGAAGTTAACTATCAGTTGTGATATTAGCAGGCTTCCAAGATGCAGTTATAACACCACAGGATGCCCATGATACTTAGCGCAGTTAAGGAAGGCTGGAATTCCTAAAGAATAGGTATTGAATCTAGCAGGATTTGCGTGAGCAAGGCAGGCTGAAGACAGGCTGAGAATTGGCTAAGTGTTGGTCCGATTTTGTCTGGATCAGTGTGAGATGATAGGCAGATTGCAGGAGACTCTTGTGAGAAGAGTGCATTGTAATTGTTTCATGATTCCATGTGGAATATACAATAGAAGATAAATGTGTTTTGAGCAACAAGCTTTCCTTGGGAAATTATCTGTGTTGTGGTTTGATTTGATTCTTTCTGTACTTGTTGTGATTAGCGATTGTGTTTATTTTCCGCAATTGATTTGCAGAAGGATTCAATATCTAGCTTTAGTACATTGCTTGATCAGATTGAATCCATTGATATACATATTTTTGTATAATTTCTACAAATTGTTATAGGAAAGTGGTTAAAAACAAGATTGACATCTATGCAAAGTTGAATAAATCACAACCTGAAAGACATGACATGATTCTCTAAGTATAAATTTAAGAACACAACATCATGTCTAGAGCTTCAAATAACTATTCTTGGCTAGGGTAAAACATTACGAAAAAACGTAGTTAGTTGGGCACCAAAACCAACATGAACATCTAGGAGATTCTTTCTTCGTCAAATTTATGCCCAAGACTTGGAGGTGATCATGCATCCTTATATATTTTCATCATCCTGTGTTGCAAGACACTTGCGTTTAGAGTCCTAAGGCCTAGAAATCATTCCCAACTAGATCTCTCCCATAATCTTATGGTTGTATCCCTATTTATTTCTCTGATAAACATACAATATCTAAGAATAATTCTTTTTAATATTTATCAAAACTATTATGGCTAATTTGAAGATTACTTTGTAGTTTTGTGGGAAGCACTTGGAATAGTTTTCTAATTCTTCAAACCCTGTAGCACGATGAGGTTAGTAGGGGAACTCTTGAGAATGATAAAGACTTATGTTTTTCATATTGTAAATGGAAGACTCTTCCATCCCTACAATTTTTCTAAGAATACTCTTATAAGAGACGTATAAATAAATAAACTACTAGAAGGAAGGTCACCCTTCAATGGTGTTAGAGCCATTATGATGAATGTGGAGATATGCAGAAAAAATATGATGATACAAATGACAAAGGGAAACTACTCCTGCTACTCACCCCACTTTTAAAAGCACTCCAAGATATGTAACAACTTGATACCTCCTAGTTTAGAAGTAATGATTGTACTCCTGCTACTCACCCCTCTTTTAAAGCGCTCCAAGAGATGTAATGCATTGTTTTATCACTTGCGAACGAACGTCCAGTGAATGGTTAGCAGATCTCGTCTTCCTAATTCCGGTGCCATGAACAGTTCGAAAAACCGATGTCATATGAGGGAGATATCGCATTCTAATCGAAATTCCAAACAGGTAAAATTTCGACAGTTTGACCAGGGTTGACTGGGATGCCCAGTCAGCAAGTTGGAGTTACAGTCAGCAAAAAGGGAATATTCCTTTTCACCAGGCCAAATCATGGGATAACATGTGTCAAGGTGCTATTTTTTGAATGAGTTTGTACGTTTTGTTTCAAGAGCCAATCATAGGGTGACACGTAGCCAGCCATGAGGCAGCCAAATGTCCCCGAAATGGCATATCAAATTTTTTGTGGAGGCCACAGGAATCGACCCCCAGACCTCCCATGGGCACGCATAGGTCTTCACCGTCCGAGCTACAAGTGTTTCTTAACCTCTATAGTTGTTGGCTTCTATTTATGTTGTAATACATTTAAGTTTAGGGGTTGGGGACCGCTGGCAGTCCCAACCCACCAACGATCCCCGAAGTTATGGTCCCATTTCAAACAACATATGCCAACCAACCAAACGGTCAGCGCTAATCCTGCAGTCTCCGCCAATGTTAGAACGTCTGCAACACTGCATTTTCACATGGCCACGTTTACAGGTCTCCGACGGTTAACATTAACCCGCCCACGAACCAAAGTTTCAAACATTCAACCCACAGTTAAATCCTCGGGTTCCGCCTTCCGTTACGGTCATGACCCGGGGTTTGGGGTTGGCATGTGGCCACCCCAAACATTGATATTTAATGCCACCGTTTAAAATGGCGGGATATTTGGAGCATGCCTAATTTTGGGCGAAAAATACTAATTTAACTCTAAATAAGTGGATTTCTCAACTTTTAGTGGAGTTCTCCACTTTTAGTGGAGTTTTTCTAGGTGTAACTGGGAAAAAGAGTAGGAGACTCAATTTTCGCCCATTCTAAGTGAATGAAGAGTCATTTTTTACTCATTGGAGCATTCTGGAGCCATTGGTGTAGAGAAAAAAACCATTGGAGCACTGTAACTACATGCATTTGCAAAATTTTTAGCATAATGAAATATGGACATGCCATTGGGAGCTGGACCAACAGATGTAGCCTAGGAGGGGTGAACTGTTTCATCATGCCTGCTGTGTAAATTTTATGTGGTGACTTATTTCTCTGTTTTACACTTCTGTTCAGTGTTATTTAAGCTTGTTTTATGCTTCTAATTCACCTAAAATCATCTAAAATTCATGGTTAAAATCCTTAATCCTTAAGCAAACTAATGAGACAAGTATTCACATGTTTATAAGCTAAAAAGACACTTAGCACATCAAAATTAATATAGTCATTTCAGATCAGTCAGCAACTTGCAACCTGATGCAAATGTGCTCCCACCTTGGTCGGCTACTTTTGAAAGTGTTCGGGTGTGTCATTTAAGGGAGGGTTTGAAATTTAATGTTTTTTTTCCACAGAAAATAATGGAAATTTTTGGGTGCAGTTGTCAAACATTAGGATTTTGGGTGCTCTTTTTTATTATATAAAAAAAAATGATTCCATGGAAAAATCGCCTTCCAATGATATTGTCACCTCCTTAGATGTAGAAGTAGGTTCTAAAAAATATTTCGTAGCTTTTTTATGGTATCACCAAGTTAGCAAGTAGTGACTCACAAAATTTCCATTGAGTGGGAAACAATTATCTAGCTTGTTGAGTTGCAATTAATGAGTAGGTACTGTATATACACATGGTTAGATCCCATAATAAATGTACTGGCTTACCTCCAATGATGAGGATATACAACTTCTACACTGCAAGCTGGATAAGCGAGACATTGCCGTGGACCTATGACGACTGTATACGTGTTTAAGTGGTCAGTCATTTTAGGTGTTTTAGGATATACCCCGAATTCAATTAAGGGAGGGACAACAATTGTTGTGTTCCCTCCCTTCCACATCATCAAACACCATGCAACAGTTCACGTGGACTGTACAACAGGTATCCTACATGGAATGTGAGTTGTCCACTTCCTTTTGGAATTTCCCATGGTCATTTTCGACGCTGTTTAGGGTTTGTTCTCAGTCATTTTATGAAGGCGATATTATGCCCTCACTTATGTTGCTTGGGCCCAATGTGTGGGCATTCTGCTGCCCCAAATCTTGAGATAGCGACCTTTTGCTCCTGCATTACTGTCCTCATATGGTTTTCATGTTCTTTGTGTGGAGTTGTTTCGATGAGATTGTGGGGGTTTTACCATTTATGAGGTTGCTGCATGCCATTTATCCCTTGGGGGATTTTTCCAAGTTTCCCATGGCGCACTAGATCGTGGTAAATTTGTCCCTGCATAGACTTGAATCATATTTCATTTGGTTGAATGGTCGATTTGGAGGTTTTCTTTCTTGGTTGTTATATACGATGCATAAGGGTTTTCTTGACCTTGACAGGTTTTGGGTTTTCCAGGAAATGAAGGGTTTCATTTCTAATTTCATTCAGAAGGGTTTCAACACATGTATTCACAATTATTGCTTCTCATATCTTTAGCTTTGTTTCTTATTTTTGATCCCAACATTTCCACCTACATTAAGGTTTTAAACGACTGCTCTTACTAGTTTTTTAAACCTTATTCTATGCATGTTTCTCCATATATAACCCTAAGGTGGGCATGTTTGCAGGTCACTATGCAATTTGTAGTTGGTTTATAATGAGCATCTGGGTTCTCGTAGCGTGCTGGGGTTTTTGGAGCGTATGGGATTCCTCTGGAACACTGGCATGGAGGAAGCTGAGGAGAGCTAGAAGGTAGGACTCTGTCCTACCAACCTATCTTTTGCATGTGATTTTAAACAAATTTACCTTGATGGATTATTGTTCCTCTGTTGATCTTGTCTGCTTGTGTTTTAAACACTTTCAGATGACGGGGTTTGGTCTTTGGGCTTACTTGTTAGCTTGTTTCTCTTGGGCTGTCTGAAAATTACAGAATACGAATATGTTTGTATAGAATGTGGGTTATTTTCTGTTAATTCTGGTCATAATTTTTAATTGAAGGCATAATGCTAGGGTTTCGGTGTTGTGCTTGCTTGTTATATTATTTTTCTTGGGTTGTCTAGAAATTACAGATTTAAAAAATACGAATAGGGATTTTATTTGTGTTAATTATGGGCTTAATTGTTAATTTTGACATTGATTCTAGGGTTTATAAAACATAGCTACAACATAGGATGATGTAATGTTAATGACTATTTGGTCTCAGACACCGTTGGGGACCCTAAGCCAATTCTAAGACCAAGTATTTTGTGTTGATCATAATTGGATGACAATGTTGAATTTGAGGTTTGTATGAACAGATTCATAAGACATGATATTATATTTGATAAAATTTAATATTTCTCTTTAATTTCCAATTTTGTGTGTCATTACCTACTAGTCTCCTAGACAAAGCAAGGCACTTTGAGCTTTTGTTGCATACAAGTCCGGGTTACAAAGAAAATGTTATCCAGCACAAGTAACGTTTACTAATAGAGTTGGGCATCAGTGTAAAGAGTACTTTCATGAAGATTTAACCAACACCCTTGTGGATGCTTTCAATATCTCGTATCATGACACTATATCAAATTAAACTTGCAGGCATCTATACCCCATATGCACTTTTTTCTATTATGTTGTTTCATTGCAACCTTTTTGTTGATTTAGCATACCAATTCTATCATATGGCTACTTTAAAACCATGTTTTCCAGCAGTATGCTCTTGTTTTACTCTCTCAAATTGTAAGTCTCTTTTCCCACATGTTTGTCAACTTTTCTTGCTCGTCTATTCAATGCCAACACTTAGAGTTTCTACGTAAGAAGCATAGTGAGTTTCAATCCATAAGACCCGTTGTTTTGTGATCGAACCATTCTTGTATATAGTAGATGATTTTTTATCTAAGTTTTTTACCATATAATAACAAAATAAATATCTCATATTCTAATTTGTATCCTTCTTTCAGCAGAAAAATGGAGGAAAAATATTTTGTATTCTTTTTTTATATTTCCTTGAAAATCGTACTTTCCATCAAGGTAGATTGATAAACATAATCCAGGGAATAGCTGGTTGGAAAGAACTAATATATCTATGGATCATCGTCAGAATACACCCTTCATCTATCTTACTATTGAAAGAGAAGGAAAGTAATAATATAAGTTTATTTTTTTTTAATGGTGTCATTGATGATTGGGATTAGGACTTTGCAAGTGAGCAAGTTAGAAATGGGTTACACTGTCAATTTTTTAACTCCCAAGGAATATAAGATATATTTTTGTAGCAATTAGAAATTGTTTGATACATACTAATTAAAACTTATGATATACTGGTTGTGGCAAGTGTTGTGTTCTTTTAAATGAGCAATTATAACTTCAGCAAAATAAAAAAGTGGCGGCTGTCACATTCATATTGGGATCATGTTTTGGAAGTAAAGACAACACAATTTTATGTTTTAGAAAATTTGTTAACTCCCAAGGAATATAAGATATCTTTTTGTAGCAATTAGAAACTGTTTGATACATACTAATTAAAAATTATGATATATTGGCCATGGAAAGTGTTGTGTTCTTTTAAATAAGAAATTATAACTTCAACAGAATAACAAAGTGGTGGTTGTCACATTCATATTGGGATCATGTTTTGGAAGTAAGGACAAGAAAATTTTGTGTTTCAGAAAATTTGTTAACTCCCAAGGAATATAAGATATATTTTTGTAGCAATTAGAAACTGTTTGATACATACTAATTTCGCGAGGCAACCCAAAAGGATGCTTCCCAAATACATGGATGTTATCTTTAGCAAACCTATTGCATCCTTACCAAAATAAAATTGTGATGTGGTTACAAAAATTAAGTCATGCCACCCCTATGGTTGATGGCTTCCATTTCCTGCATTGCCCAAAATTGTTGAGTTGGCTACCTGAACTAAGTATGGTGGACTACCCAAGATTGATTGATTAGGATGTGCCTTAATGTTTCCATATGCTTGACTCCAATTTTCTCCTTGTGGCCATGGAGGAACTGAGTAGCCCAAGTTTCCACTTGTGTTACTAACCCTAGCAATGAGTGCAGGTGTCATATAAAACAATTAGGATTTAAACATGCATTGGTACGGGTATAATAAGTGGGCATAACCCATGGCTGGTAGGGGGGGACTTGGATGTTAATAAGATCTTGGTATGATGGTGTGTGCTCTGCAATGTGGTCTAATGTGTTGGACATCATCCTATTTTCCTCAAACTGGCTTGGACCAAGGTCCTCCCTGCTTGTCACCCCTCCTCCTTTTTCCAACACTTGTTGAACCTTTCTTGCCTCTCTCTCTTGCCTTTCCAATTGCTTTTGATGTTCATTATCTTCCCTTGCTTTTTGTCTTTCCAACCTTTTATTTTCTCGAGCTTATGCTGCTGCAATCCTTGCAACTCTCTTTTCCTTGTATATATCCTTCTTTCTCCTTTTAGATTCATGAATTTCATTCTTTTTATGTTCAAAATCAAACATTAAATTAATATAATATTCATATGTGAAAAATTGTGAACTCCTCCCCAAACGAATACAATATGATGTTGAGTTCCTTGATGAGGCCTTCACTCTCTATACTGATAGCTTTAGGAATGCACCAAGTATTCTCTACTTTGTTTTCCCATGCTCCTCAGGACCTGTCACTTGGATTTCAATCTTCGGGACAATTGATTGGCCCAAATTTTTGTCTTCTTCTGGTACTTCATGTTGAATAGGCTCCTCTTCCAGTGATCCATTGTACACAAAATAATGAACAAGTTCAGTGTTCAACTCTAATGGTTGTGAAGGCTTGTCCATTCTTTCCTCATTGGTGGTAGACACATTATTTCCATTGATATTCATCACAGCCTCTTCCAACCATGATGGTGCGCTTACTTGGGTTGGCATGCTCAATTTATCATTGTTTAATGTTGTTGCATTTTCATTCCCTTGATCAACTACCTCATATGGAATATCACATGCAAGTGGTTCAGTGGGTGTGAACCTCAGTGATATTGATAGTTGGTTCATGACTGAACTGTGTCTCACTGACACATTCATCATCATCACTGTAGAAGTGCCCTTCAGAAAGGGACATTATACCTTCATTAATATCTACATCTTCTTGGGCAATGACATGGTCTTGTAAGTTATCTACTTCTTGAACTTCCACATCAAATGCTTGGAAACAAACAACAATATGCATAAGAGAATCAACATTAAGTGGCCATACACTAATCCTCCTAAATCCAACCTTGATATTAGAAGGCGTGAGAGCCCTTTTAAATGCGTTACTTTCAAGCTCGGCTAGCTCAAACCTCTTTACTTCCACCCCTACATTCTTGAAATGCCAAAAAATGCTGACATCAAGGGGTTGCAATCTATGAGTGGTACGATCCAACAATGTTAATAGGTCAATGCCCAAATTGTTGGCTTCCTCAATTGTCTGCACAACCATGTGGCTTCCATGGCCATTTAAAGTCAGTAGGTGTTTTTTTTTCAGGCGAGACACCACCTGGTGCAGATGAAACAAAGTGACAAAGCCAATTTAGGAATAGTTCCTTTGTCTTCCATGCATGTGGATGTGAAACCATGCATGCACCTGGTTCACAATTTTTTATATAGTTTTCTAGTTGATTTTTACCTTTAAATAGGTAAAATATTGGTATTGATGAACCAATTACATTGATACAACAAATAATAATGATCCACTCCTTGCTCTTAGGAAATATCTTAGGCACATTTCTACTCCCTCTCTTGGAAATTACCTGCGTACCACAATTCCTTCCTGCCTGTAAGCCCATTTCATCACAGTTCCATATATGGTATGGGGCATATGAGTGTTTCACATATGCAACACAACGAGTGTTATAGAACTTGGACACAATTGTGGGGCATAGATTTAAATCCTTGTCTCTGTCAAGGCCCTCGAATGTACGTAACACAAGGTTTGGATGCCTCTTTTTAAACCCACTCCACCATGATTTACCAGGAAAACCATCTTTGAAGGGGTTTGGCCTCCCTTGAAAGTTTTGAGCTACTATGGATTTAAGTTGTATAAGCTCTAACCCATGTCCCAACTAGCCTTACACCACTTGACCACCTCATCCTCCTCCTCTTTAATCGTAACTGTAACGGGCCCTCTATGCTTTATATTAGTCAACCCATTTATCCAATAATGTATGCTAGAGGCAATAATACCATGTTTTTTTGTAAATTCACAGATTGAAAATCCCTTAAACTCGATGTCATCAATTACAACGAGCATGTATTTCTTTCTCCAGCCTCCGATGGCACTGATTTTCTTTGTCAAACTTGCACCTTTATGCTGTGGTTAAAGGTAGATCTGTGGTTGATGGTGGGAAAACATGATCTGCTACCAAAGATTTATTTTCAATGACATTGCTGGGAGCATTGGGAGCATTCACATCACCGCCCCTATCCTCATCTAGTGAACTGCTCTGCAGCTAGCCCCCCATCGTCCCTCACCTCCTCATATTCCTAGTATGATCTGCAATAGAAACTCTTGGCATGGCTGCAACAACCTGCAGCTTTACCACGAAATTCAAATTAAAAAAAAAAGGTCGATTTTTCTCAATATTTCACCAATCATTCATGAACTGGAATTACATGTACATATCGCTTGAAAATAAGTATAGAATTAATAATACCATGTCAAAATTGTATTAGAGTACATCAAGAGTAAGAAATTTGATAAGTATTACAATACAACTGTATTAGAGCAAACTGTATTTATGTATGACTTCTAATGTTAGCATGAGAAAAATAAGTAATGCTTATTGACTGTTAACAACATGGCTTCTTTTGTTGTTTGTTGTGAACTCTTGCATTTGTGAAGGCAACTTTTTATTTTAATCAACGGATTTGAGGTTGCATCTGAGTGTATATTGTGTTATCGACAAGTATTTTATCTTAATGATAAAACTAAGCCTAGTAATCCATTCATATCGATGAAGAATTTTGTGAATTAATTAAGACTGCACTGGAACAAACATGGTTTACCTGAATAGTTGAATTTGGATTACATTGTTACTATTGAATTATTGAATTATTTTCACTATACTGTATAATTGGTTGCATTGTTGAAAGAGAAGGATTGATTATTGAAGGTTACATGTATGTTAGAGTATTTATTTCAATTTTGAATAGAAATAAATTTTGTTGAAAACCCTAGTGGGCTAACAAAAACCTAGGGAAAAAATTTCCCCAGAACCTTACAAATTAGTTAGATTTTCAGTGGGCAACTTGATCTTCGAATTTTGTAAGAGACAAGTGTAACCCTCATCTGATTTTTTATTGGAATTTGACAAGTGTGATGATTAAATATGTTGAAGCCTTGATTTATTTTGCTAAAACAAAAATTAGAAGTTGATTTCTTGTGTTGTAAATGGACTTCTAATAGTGTTTGCATGAGCCCTGTTTTATTCATGATAGGTAAACCCCTATTTTATACTTGTTAGCACATTTTTAGAGAGTTTTAAAGATAGGTTGAGCCATGTGTGTGGTTGTGGGAACAATGGAAAATTGCAAGGTTGGTTTACTGGCTATTTGTTCACTTAGATAACAATAGTTAAGAAGGTGGTGTAGCAGTTTGTAACCAACCTAAAAATGATTGTTACCAAACAACAATTAATTGTGATTTAAAGCGTTGATGATTGATGAGTGCAGGGTGACAGTGTGTTGTTTTGTGGTAGTTATCAACGACTGTATCTTCATTTAGCTAGCTGCCAACTATTCCTCCGCTAAACTTTTCTTAGAAACAGGTCTTAGAATAATCTGGGATTATTATGAAGTAAATTTAGATTGGTTCATTCCACAAGTATAACATTGTGTTTCTCTAGAAAAATCAAATGATAGAAGGGTGTTTTTTATGTTTCACAATACTTGTGCGCGTGATACAAATGTCTTGCATAGGATGTGTAGATTTTGAGTCTAAGGGTCCATAAGAGAAGAATGAATAGGACATAAGCTAAGAGTTTTTTAATTGAGTAGCTGTCAGCTTTCTTGTTTTTCCATTCATCCTTTCTTTCATTGTTGCCTCCACTTTGCACAATGCCTGTTATGCAACCAGTTTTGTATTTGTCTTCATCATGCAAATAATATTTTGACTGATACATTGATAGGGTTTGATAATGCAATGTTCTTACAGCTCTTTGAATTCAGTGGTTGAATAATCTTGTTTTTTTGCAGCGATGTCGGTGACCTAAATGCATTTAATTCATTTTTATTCACTGAAAGTACATTTTCATCTTCTTTTCATTTTTCATAGTTTAGTTGTTGTGAAGTGGAATCTCTCATATTATTAAATTTTAAAGCTTTCTGGTGTACTTGGTTGCTTGTATGCATATCAAGGACAACTACTTTGTGTGCTGATCACTTCTACTAACCCCACAGATTATCTAAGTGTGGACAATGTAGAAACACTAGTGAAACCCACTGTGACTGGAAAAACATCAGTCTAAACAGGTGAGTAATTAGCAATGACCTTGGATAATTAGTCATAGTTGTTTCTTAGGTTTTTACAGAGTAGATCTAAGCGATAAAAAGATTCAAATTCCCTGATTCGTAATTTCTGGACGAGTGCAGTCTGTGTCCATATATTTATCTATCCACGGAATTATGATCTATGCCTTCGTTGTCAACACTTCAGTTTTGTACACAATTTATTGCTTTTTCTTGCATGGTTGTGGGATTTACTTGATTTATTTATCTAGGCTGTGAGGATAGAAGTCATAGGAAATTTTAGGAAAGGAGACACTGTCCTAGAGAGGTTTCAAACTTCTAAAAATCATTAAAAAAAACCTGAAAGTATGAGAATATAAGTAAGTTCATATCTAATACATGATTGTATGTTTCATCTCATTTGTCTAATTCCTTGTAGTTATGGTCTTGAAATATTGTAGTTATCTCATCTTAATTTGATAATTTAATAATTAAAATAAAATTTCTAATAAGCATATACAAGGGATAAATAGACATAGAAATTGGTATCGTTATTCATTTAAAAATGGCTTTAATTTACCCTTATTTCTCAACTAAAATAATGATAAAGTAATCAATATAATAACATTATTCAATGAAAACATGTATGTCTCCAACAACTGATGAATAGAATGAATATAACACTGTGCACACAGTTTGTATGTATGTCTCTGAAAGTTGATGAATAGAATGAATGTAACACTGTCTGAACACTTTGATTGTATGTCTGCAACAACTGATGAGTATAATGAATGTTTCAAATGAAAAAGAGTAAGGGTTGATGTTTTATAGTTTTATGATCTAGAATTTAATTGGTAGTGAAGATTGACATGGATTTCCATCTCCCAAATTCAAATGTGTGTTATGGATTGATTTATACATGATTCAATCTCTGATAAGATTTCATGGTTTATCCTTGTGCTTTCCCGTGTCTAATTCCTGAATTGAATGGTTTCATTTATTGTCTTCAATAGTTTGAATGGTTAAACACACATGTAAATATGGTTGACACACATTTCACCTATTCTTATGCAGGTATTACCCAATAATGGGATGTGTTACTCCAATGGAAATCAGTGGGTGACTGTTTGATGGGATAGGTGTACTCTTGGATAGAAATAAATGTAATGTTTTGTAGTACATTTTGAATTAATTGGTAATTTGGAGATGAAGGTAGCTGGGACAATATGTTTTGTCAACTTGATGTTAAGGCTTGGTGTTTGATAGTTGTTCCAATCAATATATGGGCCCATTTTAGACATATTTATATAATTTTTTTTTGTAAGTCTAGCATGGTCTTTCTATTTTCTATTAATAAAAAAAAAACAGGTTACATCATATAAAAAATTTATGGCCTCAACCTGTCCGAAGGAAACCAGGTCTGTTGGCCACCTTAAAGAGTTATAAGCCAACCAATACTGAAAAAGTTTAAACCTTCTACTATCAACTATGTTCAATTTACTATCCCTTATGTTGTCACTCCTAGAGACAGTATTGAGTTGTTGGAGACCAGTGCCTGGGACATCTTAAAAGTAGGAGGTCATCTAGGTTCTCTTCATGTTCTTTGGCAGGGACCTCCTGGGTATTCACTGGATGTAATTGTTTGATCTGTCATTCTGGATCACAAGGGGAGTGGAGTAATAACTATGAACTTTTATTGCAAGCACTACTACATTTGGCGGAAATTCCGACACTTGGTTCCGACGCTTTTGACCAAATTTCGGAAATTTCCCCAAATTTTTTCCATCCCGCCCGAAACCATCGCTATACCGATGTTTATAGAAAAGTGTCACAATATCGACACTTAGAAAAAGTGTCGCAATTGCGACGTTTGGAGGAAGACGTCGCAATTGCGACACTATGGCCCAAAGTGTCGCTATTGCGACGACTGCCTCCAAATGTCGCAAGTGTGACACAATGTCTAAGTGTCGCAATTGCGACGTTTGGAGGCACCCCTCGCAATAGCGACGCTTTGTCCACCGTCGGTATAACGACACTTATATGCGCGCTACGTAAAAATATGAAAATTATATGCGTGCTACATAAAAATGATTTTATTGTTTCATATCCGTCGCAATAGCTACATTAACGTCTGATATCATGCGTGCATTCACCCTCCGCTCTTGCAGAACAGCATTCACCCTCAGCATTCGCCCTCAGCTCTTGCAGAACAGCATTCGCCCTCAGCATTCACCCTCAGCTCTTGCAGAACAGCATTTGCCCTCAGCATTCGCCCTCAGCGTTCGCCCTCAGCTCTTGCAGAACAACATTCGCCCTCAGCTCTTGCAAAATGGTAAGTTCTTACTGCAGGCCCTTCCTCCTATAGTAGGGTTGACTCTATTTGGTTTTTTTTGGTCAATTCCATTGGATTGTGTTAGGCTATAGGGTTCTCTCTAGATGTCAAGAATCAAGATTCAATACCCTCTATTATCTTCATCACCCAATACAAGATTTAAATTTTTCCCAAAGAAACACTTATTAATTTGGTAGCCATTATTTCTCCCTGCTTTAAAAACCCTACATTTAAATGAAAAGAAGAATTGAATTTCAACTACAAAAATATATTAGTGTTCAAATGTACATGTGTGCTACATTAACGTCTGATATCACGCGCGCATTCGCCCTCCGCTCTTGCAGAACAACATTCGCCCTCAGCTCTTGCAGAACAACATTCGCCCTCAGCATTCACCCTAAGCTCTTGTAGAATAGCATTCGCCCTCAGTATTCGCCCTGAGCTCTTGCAGAACATCATTCTCCCTGCATTCGCCCTCAGCTCTTGCAGAATAGAATTCGACCTGCATTCGCCCTCAGCTCTTGCAGAACAACATTCGCCCTCAGCTCTTGCAGAATAACATTCGCCCTCAACTCTTGCAAAATGGTAAGTTCTTACTGCAGGCCCTTCCTCCTATAGTAGGGTTGACTCTATTTGGGTTTTTTTGGGCAATTCCATTGGATTGTGTTAGGCTATAGGGTTCTCTCTAGATGTCAAGAATCAAGATTCAATACCCTCTATTATCTTCATCACCCAACACAAGATTTAAATTTTTCCCAAAGAAACGCTTATTAATTTGGCAGCCATTATTTCTCCCTACTTTAAAAACCCTACATTTAAATGAAAACAAGCATTGCATTTCAACTACAAAAAACTATTAGTGTTCAAATGTACATGTGTGCATCACTTGTGTAGGGTATTCCTTTTCCACTTTCACATTATCCAAGAATGTGTGTAGTATAGTTCATATTTTTTGTGATTTAGATTATCTTGAAAAAGGAAAGGTAAATTATTTCCCATGGAAAAAGAAGGTTTTCCCTTTTTACTACTGGAAATGGTACAACAAAGTTCCATTTCTACCCGAAAATCCTATGAAACAGAACCAAATAAAGGCCATTTCCTCAATGGACATCATTTGGCTTTGAAAATGGCCATTGCACCATGTTGTTTCTTATATTACATCACGATAGTTTCTTAGGTCATTTCTTGTTTCTTGAGATGAAAAACAACCAAATAAATTGTGAAGATCCTTTCAAGAAATAAATGACCATTTCTCAATCATATCTCAACTATTTTTTATTTTATTTAGTGGTTGCTTACTTTGAGAGAAATTTGACACTTTTATAAGGAATATAACATAAAAAAACAAAATGGGAAGGAATTGATGAGGTAGATGACCTTTAGTTGTTGTTAATTAAGAATTGATAATACACGATGCATGTTATGTACTACAAACTAGATTCCTTCCTGGAGTTAGGACACAGAGTATTGAATCAAAGTTGTAGTTTCTAACTTCTTGTATTGGTTCATCAATCTTGAAATTTGGACATTGCATGTCTTCATTGCTTCATGTTTGAATAATTTGCATCATATCGTACAATAGGAAATTAGGAATTATGATTATTATTACTTTATGGATCCGTTAAGTTACTTTTAAGTTTGCATGGTTTAGTGTGAAATTATTCTAGTGTGCCCCTAGGCCCAGGTGAAGGAATGCCAAGGACTGAGAACCCTAGTTTTTAAATGGTATTGTTTCTTATACCCAAAAACCCCTCAACGTCACTTCTTATTAGTTCTTAAAAATAGTGTTGTAAGCAATTTGAGAATTGATATAGCAAAATCTCGCACTTCTCAAGATAAAGTCCTAAAGCTAAAGTGTGATACCATGTGTAATTCAATAGCCCCATTGTCACCTCACCAACCTCTTTTCACTTCGGGCTAGCTCTCCTCCAACTCAAGGGGGGTTCTCCCTAGTAGATGTTAGGGATCTAATGGCCCAAAAAAACCAAGTCAAGAGCCCCCTAACTCTCTATGTTTACTACTATCAATCAAAATATTGAACAATAGGGTCAGACATGCATCCTGAAGATAAAATTGCCAAGGTATTTTTGGGTAATTTCAAAGGGAAAGTCCCCAAACACATATAATAAAGGAATTATAACATGATTTCAAAAATTAAATATCAACAAAATCGTTTAAAGGATATTGAAAGGAAAAAGGTGATGGAAGATAGAAAGTGCCTTACTTAAATGCTCTAAGGGTTTTTCAATAGTTGCTCCAAAAGCTTCACTTCAAGGCCCTTCAAGATCATCTCCAACAATGCTATACCATCAGCTTCAACAATGTTGATCCAAAAATGTCCTCAAGGTCTTCACAACAAGTTTACTAGAAGTTGCTCCAACAATATATTCAATAAGGTCTTCATTGTCAACTCATCTCTTGTTTGGGTGCCTTAATGTGCAATGACATGTTTCCAGGACTGAATTCAATGCAAGGCATATTTGAAACTCTAACTCTATCTTCCGGTGTCTTATTAGAAATTATTTCAGTTTTAATTTTGTCTTTTCAAGTTAGATATTGTTTTCAAGTTTTTACATTTATAATTTTATTGCAATGTGGCAGACTGATCAGGGTAGTACAGGAACAACCCCGATACGGGATGATCGTGGAAAGAGGCCAGCGAAAGAACATGTAAAGTGCCAAGATTTCTCTATCTTCAGGTATTTTAGTTATTTACATAATTGAAATAATATTAATTTTGTTCAAATATGCAGACACCTAGCCATCGTATGCCTGATGATTCCCTCTTTGAGGAAGAGCTTTCTTCATCCCTATCTCCAGTGTTCTTGTTGCGAAAAAATGCACGAGATGCAAGGTCAGAATTTAATACTTTGATAGACGCGCCTCAAACACCTGAAACATAAGAGAGGATAAAAAAACTTATGAGCCAGCTAGAAACATATTAGGTAATAATAAAAAGTCAAAAGGATGTTTTTTTTGTTCTGCATGAGATGAATTGTGATAGTTTGATTTTTAATTTTTACATTGACTAAACCAACAAAAAGTTCTTTTGTATGTAGCGTTTTTTGGCACTTGCTGAACCCGGTGTTGGTGGTAGTGGGACACAAGGGCAAGAGATTGCCCAACAACCCTCTCATACACCTTCTACTCCTTTAGGTGCCAGCCAAGAAACACACCTTGCCCAAGCAGACACCCAACCAACCGCTGAACGTGTTGGCAATGATGAGGCTGATATGGGCAACTACATTATTTCGTTTCTTGGAGCTACACGTGTCAGCTCCACAGGGAACATTAATGGCACGTTTTTGGTGAACGATGAAGGTGTCCCTATAAAGCACGTACAACTCCCAGGTAAATTTTAATATTTTAACTATTTCATGTACTTTATCTAAAACATATTTATCATGATTTTTATTTTTAAATTAATGATAATATATTCTTCTTCTTCTTCTTCTTCTTTCTTTTTTTTTTTTTTTTTTCTGTGTAGGAAACAATGAGTTCTACAGGTTTTTGGAGAGCCATGCGTTGGTAATTTTTGGCCCAACCATACGCATAGGGTGGAATTCCCAGAATTCCAACCTAAAAAAATAACTTCTTGATTATCTAGAAGCCCTTTTTGGGGTCGGCACATTTGACAGAACAACGGTGGCTCGGGTAGCCATCAAATATTTGAAATATACCAGGGACACCTATAGGACGCAATTGCAATTTAACCCTAGATACGAGCGTCCTCTCACAGTTCCAGAGAGTGAGTGGAGAGCACTCATCCATGACGGAAAAGAGAAAAGGGCAAAGAAAGAAGGAAAAATGCCAACTGGACCCACAAGGTAAATTACAACTTTAATTCAATAGCTTTAATTTTCTCCATGTGTAAAATAAAAGTGTGCTACGTCATATCTAACTTCAATATTTTTATGCTAGGTTGCCTGACACCTCAAAGGCAACCAAAGCTAGGATTGAAAAAAAGGGCCATCACAAGCTAGGCCAGGGCGGCTACTTGAAATTAGCCGCAAGAATTGTAATTAAGTAGCTAAACATCTTATAATTAATTGTATCACCTTCCAACGTTTTTGTAATCCTATAAAATATGATTAAAAATACACAATCATATGTAATGTAGGGTGATGAATTTGGAATAGAAACTACAAAGGAAGATAAAAATATCACTTTCCATTTCGGCTATCAAGCCGTAGTTGAACGTCGCAGAAGCTTGGGGCAGTTCCGAAGATCCAGAATGCCTGATAAGGTAAAACATTAACATTTCAATATGTTTGTTTTCGTCCATAAATTTAATGTCTAACAACTTTGTCTAAATCAGTGGAGCAGCACTACCGACGAGGCAAATAACCCAGTTTTAGAGCTAGATGTAGATGATCCTCACGTGCAACCTGATCATTGTAGTGGGGACCAGGCCGACAATGCTACTATTAGTGAGGGCCGTGACGGTAATTAATTTCCACTTATAATTTTTTATAATTATACCTTGATGGTTGTCCTTATAACTTTTTTTTTTTAAATGACAGAGAATTTTTCCCTTGAGGATCTTACCACCAGAGAGGAAGACAGGGCAACAGTCCCAACGGCGACAACTGGTGCACCAGGTAAATAATCTCATTGCAATTTTTTTTATTAATATTACCGAACTAGTTCAATGATATTTAAAAACTGACAATTAAAATTTAATATTATATGTTTTTGTAGGCGATGCCCCGTCACTGGATGAGACCGGACATCGTGACTACGCAACTAGGTCAGCGGCGACAACTGGTGCACCAGGTAAATAATCTCATTGCAATTTTTTTTATTAATATTATCGAACTAGTTCAATGATATTTAAAAACTGACAATTAAAATTTAATATTATCTTTTTTTGTAGGCGATGCCCCGTCACTGGATGAGACCAGACATCATGACTACGCAACTAGGTCAGCGGCGACAACTGGTGCACCAGGTAAATAATCTCATTGCAATTTTTTTTATTAATATTACCGAACTAGTTCAATGATATTTAAAAGCTGACAATTAAAATTTAATATTATCTGTTTTTGTAGGCGATGCCCCGTCACTGGATGAGACCAGACATCGTGACTACGCAACTAGGTCAGCGGCGACAACTGGTGCACCAGGTAAATAATCTCATTGCAATTTTTTTTTATTAATATTGCCGAACTAGTTCAATGATATTTAAAAACTGACAATTAAAATTTAATATTATCTGTTTTTGTAGGCGATGCCCCGTCACTGGATGAGACCAGACATCGTGACTATGCAACTAGGTCAACAGTGCGGGTCAAAAGGCACAAAACAGGAACAGAGCACGATGATATTGATGATGTAATTAGGAGCTTTAGAAATAGGAAGAAGAAAAATAAATTTTGATAATGTAAAATATTGTATTATTATAAGACAAACATTACCATACTTGGAACGTTTTTTGCGTTATATAAAAAACTCATTTATCATACTATTTTTAAGTCAAGCATTAATTGCAATGTTTCCTTGCGTACTTTTTGTTGAATTGTTTTTTTATTAGTTATTGAATATTTTTTTTTATGCTCATGAAAGTAAAAAATGAAATATAGATTGGGTATTGGGAAATTGAGAGTGATGTGAGTGGGGGGGGAGGGGCCATAAGAGCTTCCACCTTCACGTGGTTGGCCCTGTTTAGTAGAGAATAATTTATTGGAGCGATTTAATCTTGGAGCAAGCCTCCCTTGATCCAGCGTAGCAACAAAAAAGTCACTGTTGACTTAGTTGCTACTCTTTGAGATCGTGGGAGGCTTGTTCCAAGTTCATGCGACTCCAATAAATTGTTCTTGAAATGAAGAGGAGCTTATTCAAGTATGTTTTGACATTTTCAACATATGTTCTAACATTATCATAAGAATGCATCTTAGAGTAAAAAATACTACATCAATTACTTGCATTTATTGTATAGATAATGATGGATTTTGATTGACTTGGAAGTGCAGGTACAAATCCTCTTGCATCATGAGCAATACAACTTGTCAACCAGGGTCATGTCCAGGATATTTTTGCTTCTGCGTTTGACCAGGTTCGCAATGTCACATTTTGTAAGTTCCTTTACAGTTCATAATTCAATATTAAGCTTGTTCATGATTATTATCTAGGCTTTTTGTATGTGTTTTTTCATCTATTTGATTGTAAACAACTCTGCATGTTTCCTGTTGTTCACTATGATTTCTCCCATTACCACTCCCAGGATGAATCCGACTTTATTGCTACATATGTTACTTTATTGTTACTATGATTTCTCCACTTACGATTTCATAGGTTACATCATGTAAAGTTTTCAATCTTAGGTTGGTGATGAGCTTTAGTTCTCCAGATTTGGGGCTTTTCTGATATTTTCTCCCTCATGTCATTCCTGCATCACCTCGTTGTTTGAGCATGCCAATTTTCTACCACTTGTACCAATTGGCACATGTCAATCTCTGAGTGGTGCCACATTTCACCTATTTTCGGTGAGAGTTTAGGGTTTCTCTAACATAGCTTCAGAAATCCGATTCAGTGCCTGCTTGAATATTGTCACATAATACTCATGGTTTGGATTGATGAGCATGTTCTTAATGGTTGGTTGATTCATAAGAACCACCCATATAGTCATCTTGAGATATTTCAAAAGTTTTCTCGGGTTTCCTTTTTCACCGTTTCTAGTGGGTGGGATGGTGTGGGGTGATCCATCAATACTGGTGCTCTTGTAGTAGGGAATTTGTTTTTGGAGATATAAAGGAGCATTTGATGTAGATATCCCATTGGATGCATTCATAGATGGGCACAAGAGGTCAAGAATTTAAATTAAAAATATGCAACCTCTAGCATGGCAACCTGAAGGCCGCGAGAGACACTAGTTAAAGATTTTTTTGTGCTGGCCTTAATATAGTCGTGATTTCTTTCTATTATCTTAATGCAAATATATAGTCCGGTCTCATTAAAATGAGGATTGTGGTTGTATAAATCTTTTTTTGTTTCTCCCTTAATGCTCCAGAAGTTGCCAAAAGTTGCGATAGTTGTTTAGTTTGCCTGTTACAACTTAAAAATGGTTTTTTGCAATGGGAGTCATGTTTTTTAAGGTTCATACTAATATGAAGATCTTGTAATTCTATATTCAGGATAAGAGAAGATGGCCTCTGCTTTGGGCAGTATGACAACAATTGCCACATCTACCTCATTGGGTAACAATGGAAAGGGGAAGAAGTTGGGTGAAATGTTTGATAATTATGGCAGACAATTGTCTTCTCTTTCAGTTTTTTCACCCATTTCCTTTAATCGCTCAAGCAGAAGAGGGACTCTGAGATTACGCGACAGAGAGAAGGTAGTTAATACAAGAGCTATAGAAAAGGAGTTTTACTTCAACAAGGATGGCTCAGTGACAAAAAAATTGCAGGTCAGAGAAAAAATTATGTTTAAAGGAAGGTCACCTGCACGTGAAACTTCACTGCGGTGGATCTTTCCTTGTCCACTTATATTCGATTTTAATGTGTTATTTTAAATTTTCATGGAGGGTTGTTTTGGCATATGGTATGGCATTCAATTGCACACTTACTGAAAGAAATGTCAATTTGTCTTGCAGGCGGTGTGAACAAAATTGCTGATCTTGTTGGAGTCACCCTTGGGGCGAGGGGAAAAATGTTGTCTTGGAGAGCAAGCATGGTTCTCCGAAAATAGTTAATGATGGTGTGACAGTAGCTAAGGAGGTAATTTGTAGATGTGTGCTCTGGTTTTCTTTTTAACGTTGTATTAGTTCCCCTCTTAAATGTCTTAGATTTGGTAGGCATAATTTGAAAACTCAAAGGTGAAAGGAAACATATTTGTTACCCAGTGGTCTACTTGGCCTATGGACTAGCCACATTAGAGTAATGCATAAAGCTTTTCACAACAATAAAAGGAAAGGGTTATGGCTGAGTCAAATTTTATTGTTATTGACAGTGTAATGAAATGTATCTAAATGCTATGGTTTTGGCCTTTTTATTGGTTGAATTAGAGGACCCAGTTGAAAATATTGGGGCCAAGTTGGTAAGGCAAGCTGCGGCAAAGACAAATGATTTAGCTGGGGATGGAACCACAACATCTGTTGTTCTTTCACATGTTGGAATATTGAAAATTTCCAGAACAATGAATGGAGAATAAATCTCCCTTCTTTTAACACAGAGAAAATAATTTTTTTTTTGACAGGAGACAGAGTTTCAATACTTTGAAAACAAACTTCTATTCCCTTCAATAACTCAAAAAAAAACTATTACACTTCTTCCTTACTGAGAGGGATTACAAAATTATGACTGCTACAAAACGTAGTGCATAAAACCAACTCACTCTCTGTTCAAAACAAACATACTCTGTCTCTAAAACACTCTTCTGTGTTTTTCACTTTCACACTGTTGTGCATACACACTTAAAAAGTTACACTCAGTCTTTCACTTTTTACACACTGCTGTGTAATAAAAAATTTACGTACTGTCTATAAAAAAACTACCAAGATTTTTTGTCCTTTTTATTTTTATATGCCGTAACATATAATTATGCAACAGGAGAGCCGATTTCCATTATACTGATTTCAAGCTGTTTCTTCATAACAACATAGGTTTTATTCACATAAGATGCAATGGTTTCTAGCTTTCTACAGGGCCAACATATGACACATCAGGCAAGCCAATTTTTGCCTATGATCATTATGCTTTTTTCTTTAATCTTGATGAGTTCAGTAACAGATGACAAAATTTCCCCTTTTTAAGGGTTGCTCTGTTGGTTTTTTCTTTATCTAGACTCGTAATCTGGTTGGGGTGTTATGCCCCCATATTTGTATGATCCCCACATATTTTTTTCATTTTTGACTCCTTCTTCCTTAGAAGTTGTCATGATGGAAATTGTTTCAGATCGGGTTTTCTTATCATCTCATGATGGGAATGTAATGTTTTTTTATATGCACTGTTAATAAAAACAACGTTTTTTTCTTTCTAAAAAAAAAAAAAAAACATATTATAATAAACCCTCTTTAAAAAAAATAAAATTAAAACTAAATTCTATGGCCCACCTTTCATTTCGCATATGATATATATATAACATATGTTTAAAACATATGTATATATTAAAGCATACATAAAATTAAATTATCAAAACATTAAAGAACCCTTTCCGTCGGACTTCAAAAGTTTGAATAGATTGAATTTCAAACCAAATTTGCGTTCCAAAATGGGATGCTGACGTTTGCCTGATTTGTAACGCGAATTCTCAATCCAATGTGCCCTATAAAAAATTCGGGTCCGATTTTCAGGTTTTCAGATTCCCTTCAATTTCATGCGATCCAATATTAATGCTCCACGTGTCCTCCTTTTGAATTTACAAAACTGGGTGGTAAATTTCTGTTTGTTTAATTTCTGGTTGGTGAATTGCGTTAATGCTGGTTGTTGTGTTTAAATACAATCCTATACAGAAATATGACTGCGGCCGTCTACAAAAAAAACTTGCAGGAATTTTAAATGCTGAATTAAATTTCTGGACAGCGTGCAACCAACCTCCAAAAAAAAATGTTGCTGCTGCATCCGTCCTTCTGCTGCAGCAGTTGAAGTTAAAATTTAACAGCACAGGGTTTAATAAGTGAGGGTGTAAAGGTAAATTTTTGTCGATAGTACTGGATTAAGATCATCTATTCATTTTTATAGGGTCTTCTGGTGTTTGGTTTTTTAGTTTTGGGTTGGGCTCATTGAGTCTAAGATAGTTTTTGAGTGAAAAAATTGCTATCAGGTATTAAAAAATTTTGGTTCTTTTGTCAAAATTTATGAGCTTGTTAGGAAATACAAAACTGACAATGGTTGTATCTTAAATTTGTGGAAAATAATTTGAAATGAAACCTTTTTGTTTAGGTTGTTGCAGCAAGTGCAAACCCCATTCAAATTACTAGAGGCATTGACAAGACAATAAAGGCCCTTGTTTCGGAACTCAAAATTTTGTCAAGGAGGTAAACGCTTGCCTTTTGAGTAGGCTGGTTTTCCTTTTTGCTGATGGTTTGGTGTATCTAATTGAATTAGTTGCCTAAGGTATTTTTGGTTGCAAACTCCTTTTCATTTTTCATACAGTATTGGCCTTGTGGAATACATTTGATTGTGTGGTCTTGTCAGATCTACAACATTTGTAGTTGTTTAGTCTTATGGCCGAGGTGCACCTTTATTATGGAAATAGTTGATGCAACATTTTCATTTAATCCTTACTGCAGGGTAGCATGTTGAGAAGTTTCTTGTGAAACATTTGGTATTCAAAATGACACTTGATCCTATACAACATCATGCACTTGACTTCAAAATTAATATTCAAAGTGTGCCAAACAATTCTTGCAAAATTTCAAATATTTACGTTGTTTTAAACCATTATCTTTTTCATTTATTGGATGCTGAAAATGAGAAAAAGACTTTGGTATGAAACCAACTGGTGAATAATTTCCAACAAAACAACCACTTCCAAGACATGATTTAGAAATAGAACATATGTACTTATGAAGCATAGAAAGATATCCTTGATGCATTGTCAATGTTTGGCTAGGGTTATTTTTGGAGAAAATAACTCCTTATTCCTAGAATAGTGATCTTCAATACAAGTAAATGCTAGAGAAGAGAGATCATCGTGTGACATAAACTTATTAACAAAAGTGAACAGGGAATGATTATTAATTATGGCATGCTAAGTTGTCAGTGATTTTGACTATTTGTCTTTAACATGTAAAAATGTTAAATTCCAAACTTACATCATCATGGTTTGGCATCATGAGCTTGACTAATTGTCCACCATGCTCATAATTTCATTGTTGTATTCATATCTATAAACAATGTTTCAAATAATAATAAAAAAATTCTATAAGAAAAATCCAGACCTCCATGCTGCTGCTCCTTGTGAGACAAAGTCAAAATTGCATTACACAATCTGACACATAAGAATCTCCTATATCCCGATGGTATGTATCCAAATTCTTATAATAGTGTCTTCAAGACTTATGTTGACATTGCCAATGAGATATTTAAGCAATGAAAGATGGAGCCTTCTTCATTGTTGTATATGTAACAATCTTTTATTAATATAAAGATTGATGGTTTTGTCTTTCTAAAAATGAAATGTAAAAATAAGTTATTGTGGTCAATTGAAAAGTTTGTTTTTTAAAGCTTTTCTTTATGGAAGGGCGACATAGATATATGCCCTTCTAATTGAAATTCGGACCTGCCCTTCAAATTTGATCACTATGTGGGACCTTAACAAACAATAAAACTATTCCGCCGCGCGTTATATAAAACATATAACAAAACCTTTGTCAAAACTTCAAACGAACCCTTTAGCCGTGGGTATTTCATCACGAATTGATCATTTTACCATCTACCTTATTCTAGAGGAATATTATTCCACTTGATTAGGTACTTCATAATGGTTATATGTCAAAGAGATACAGAATGTTTATCTATAACTTTTTGTGGTTCAAGAATCAACTTTCATTCTTCATCTAATTTTGGAAGTTCTATTTACATTGGCATATTTTTTCCCAAAACCTTTTTTAGGCAAGATACATGAAAGAACTTATGAATGCAAGAAGAAGGAAAATATAACTTCTATACCACTTGTGCAATCCTATGAATAATGATTTAGGGCCATAACATTTTTGAGCTAATTCTTTATTCTTCTTTTTCTTGAATGAAGATTTCTTATAATGCTATAAGCTAAAAAATACCCAATTACCCTCCTCAAATTATCTTTCACTTCAATGTTGTTCCCCTTGTTGTTTTATCATGTTTCATGTCATTTGAAGGTTTTCCATAATAATTTTCAAAGTTTCTTTAGTATTTTCCATATGTGACTTTGTTTCCTATACTTTGGACTTATCTTGCAAAAAGTATGAGATACTAGGAGTTGGATATCCATAAAGGGCCTTAAATGGGGAAATTTTAGTAGATGTATGATAGGTAGTATCATATTACCATTCTTCCTTGACGAACCCACTTCATCCATTCAGATTTCTTTTCTAAAGAGTAACATTGTAGATAACCTTAAAAACATTTGTTAACTATTTTTGTTTGACCATTTGATTGCGTTTGATATGTAGAACTCATGGCAGCTAGTGTTTCTCCACTCATATTAAATAATTATTTCCAAAATTTTCTTGTTACTATTACTTTAGGAAAACCATGAAGACTATGAATTTCTTTCACGAACACTTCTACCACTTGGCTTGTTGTTTATGTACTTTGAGCTCTACAAAAAATCTACAAAATTTGTCTATATAAATGACCACAAAAATGTAATACTTACCTTTATATTTCAGTAACCCTGTAATAAAGTCTATTGATATATCTTCTAGTCTTTGAATATGTATGTGGAATGGTTGAAGTAACCCCAGAGATTTTACTATCTCTCTTTTATCTATTATGCAAACCTGACCTTCTCTTACAAAATTTTGAATATCTTTCTTCATTCCTTCCAAAAATATATTTTTTGATCCTTTGAGATGTTTTAAGGAACCTTGCGTCCTACCATCAGAGAGACATGGAACTCCCTTAATATTTTTTTATTCAAATATGCTTGCGTGCATAAAAATATTCTACATTTGCACCAAAGTATATCTCTCTTTCACTCCCAATGCTCCATAGAGTTCATCCCATCCTTTATAAATTTTAGTTTTTGTTTAGTAATATTGTCATTTTTCCATTATGGCAAGCTTCTTCTAGCCACCTAGCATTAGAAAATGTAATTGGATATAAATTTGAGGCCTCTTCTATTTTAGAAAGAGCATCATGTACTAAATTTTCCTTACCCTTTTTGCAGATTATCTCAAAATTAAAACTTTGCATTTTTTCTCCTCATTTTTGTTAATCTTCCAATGAAATCCATAGCTTCAAAAAATACTTTATGCTATCATGGTATATCTTGACTTTAAAGTAACTCCCAATGATATACTATCCCCATTTTTTATTGCATGTAATATTGCTTCCATTTATTTTTCATACTTAGATTTCACCAAATATTTTCTTTGAATTCCTTGCTTTTAAAATCCAATGATATCCCTTATTGTGTTAATGTTACGTAAATTCCTTGTCCTAGTGCCTCACACTCCCCAAATTTTATAAGATGGGATCAAAAAAAATTGTTCTTAAGTCGAGCCCGCCGAACTTCAAACGGCGATAAACCATAATTCAAACCAAATTCGCGTTCCAAAATAGCCTGCTGACATCGGCCAATTTTGTGTCGCGAAAACCAAATGAATTCCACCCTAATATTTTTCGGGTCCGAAGTTGGGCTGGCGTACGGAGGGAGAGTTGTGACGCGAATTTCTTATCAAATTCGCCCTAATCTTTTTCGGGTCAGGATTTCCACTGCGCGAGCGGCCCAAACAAAGATCCACTCCAATCAATTTATGCCACATGTCCTCAATCAAAACTTTCCCTGCTCCCGGCTGCGGGTGCATTCGATGGCGTTTAAGGCGATGGGACATGGATGTGGTGATTTCATATCAATCGCATTAAGTTTTAACGTTGTTCAATTAAGTTCCAAGGTTTTCACATGTAATCGCATTAAGTTTTAACATTGTTCAAGATAGGACCTCCACTCCTGTTAGCGATTCCGCATGCTCCAATATGATCCGGAATTCGGCTCTCATTAATGATCAAAGATTGATTATGACGGGCGTCCTTCGATTGCATTGCAGTCAGGTCGATAAAATGACATTTCGCTATGGTTTTTCAGACGAGCCGGTTGCTGGGTTACACTGCCTGCTCACTCTGACAAGAAGGAGAAGTGGCCAGCTGAACTGCTGCGTAGACCTTGCTGCATATCTACATTTCTATCGGTCTGGTCCTTGTCTGTCTTCCTCTATTTCTTAGAATTCTGCTTCTCCGTCTCCTCTTGTGCCCACTGCTAATGAGACTGCACCCATCCCTCGCCTGCGTCAAAGGATGCGTTGCCGCAGGGGGAGCACTAGAGGTCAACCCCTGCGCACTCCCTCCAGCCCCTCAACCGAGTCGACTTCCGGCCAGTCCAGTGATTATTACGCAGGTCGCTATCCAAATACTAGAAGTGGGCGAGGTCGGGTTGTAGGATATGGCCACCGTATGAATTCCCCTGCTCCTCGTTTCCCCACGACGTGCACTGCGCAATTTTCCTTTAATTTCTCTCTCAACCGCCCACGAATCACAGCTTCAGTCACTGTGGTTTTCTGCGAGGAGGCCCAAACGGAGGAAGAATGCACCCGTCCGGTGGGTTTGAGCTCGAAAAAATCCGGCCAGCATTCGGGCCTTCAGGAGGGGAGTCGTGGCATGAATGTGGAGGTAGCACCTAGCGATCCTGGACCTTCCGAAGGATGGTGCTGAATCGTCGAGGAGCCGGAGGAGTAGTTTGGTTAATTTGTTTTTCTGGCTTCGTGACCCACTTAATTGGGCTGCTTTTAGATTATTTTACTGTGCTGGACCTTTGTAATATTTTTGAATTCTGTAAATTAAACGTTCAAAACTGGTTTCCCCGTATGAGGGTAGTCTTCTTAATTTTTTGATTTTTTGATGAAAAATTTGCCATGAGTCTGGGCAATGATTTTGACTTCGGTGTAATTTTATTCCCACCGTTAATAGATTAACTTTACTTAGAAAAAAAAATGTTTCCCTGTTTCTATTTTAAACCTGTTTTTTGAAATACAGAGCCATGTTTATATGGTCTACGTATTATACTCTTTCTCTATATATCTATAGGAACCTTTTTTCTATGAACAGGGTGGATACTGTAGTGGGCTACTAATGGAAACAAGCGAGCCTGAACCTTACATCTCGAATGCAACAGATGGTTACCAATTTTGGAATCAAGCGAGCCTGATCTTACAAGCGAGCCTGGGTTTCTGCAGATGGTTTTTATTTCCGGGAACAAGAGAGCCAGAACATACAATCGACCCTGGGTTTATACATATTTTTGCTCTATCATGGATGCTTTTTGTGTGAGGTGTATATCAACAGTACATGTCTCTGCACATTTCCTGTATCCGCTTTATGATACTATTTTATGTGTTGACAAGTTATCACTCTGCCTTCAAAACTAGCGATGCTGGTCTATGTTGCTGGTTTATTGATATGGTCCGATGGTCTTTTTATATTTTGGACATATCACACTCCTCACATGATTAGCGTTTTTCTCTGTTCAAGGATTTTGGGTACTTTAATTTGTATTTGGAACAATGGACGTCGGTACTCTATCTATTGCTTTACTATTCTACATAATGCTATTTCACTTTCTTATAGATGCCTTGGGCATATTTGGATGCTTTCTCAGATTGTCGATAATCTCCATGTGGACCTTTACTGGGTTTTATATCATGTCCCTGTATGTGACATGGGGTATTTTTTTATCATTGTCTGGGGTGGGACTTCCACTTTTCTGGATGGATATTTGGGTTCCAATCTTCAGATGTGAAAATGTAATGACTTCATGGACTATTTTACTTCATATAATATATTCAAAACAACGTTTTTTCTCTTGTGAAAAAAAAATGATTAATGTTTATCACTCTGCCTTCAAAACTAGCGATGCTGGTCTATGTTGCTGGTTTATTGATATGGTCTGATGGTCTTTTTATATTTTGGACATATCACACTCCTCACATGATTAGCGTTTTTCTCTGTTCAAGGATTTTGGGTACCTTAATTTGTATTTGGAACAATGGACGTCGGTACTCTATCTGTTGCTTTACTATTCTACATACTGCTATTTCACTTTCTTATAGATGCCTCGGGCATATTTGGATGCTTTCTCGGATTGTCGATAATCTCCATGTGGACCGTTACTGGGTTTTATATCAAGTCCCTGTATGTGACATGGGGTATTTTTCTATCACTGTCTGGGGTGGGACTTCCACTTTTCGGGATGGATATTTGGGTTCCAATCTTCAGATGTGAAAATGTAATGACTTCATGGACTGTTTTACTTCATATAATATATTCAAAACAACGTTTTTTATCTTGTGAAAAAAAAATGATTAATGTTTATCACTCTGCCTTCAAAACTAGCGATGCTGGTCTATGTTGCTGGTTTATTGATATGGTCTGATGGTCTTTTTATATTTTGGACATATCACACTCCTCACATGATTATCGTTTTTCTCTGTTTAAGGATTTTGGGTACTTTAATTTGTATTTGGAACAATGGACGTCGGTACTCTATCTGTTGCTTTACTATTCTACATACTGCTATTTCACTTTCTTATAGATGCCTCGGGCATATTTGGATGCTTTCTCAGATTGTCGATAATCTCCATGTGGGCCGTTACTGGATTTTATATCATGTCCCTGTATGTGACATGGGGTATTTTTCTATCATTGTCTGGGGTGGGACTTCCACTTTTCTGGATGGATATTTGGGTTCCAATCTTCGGATGTGAAAATGTAATGACTTCATGGACTGTTTTACTTCATATAATATATTCAAAACAACGTTTTTTCTCTTGTGAAAAAAAAAATGATTAATGTTTATCTCTCTGCCTTCAAAACTAGCGATGCTGGTCTATGTTGCTGGTTTATTGATATGGTCTGATGGTCTTTTTATATTTTGGACATATCACACTCCTCACATGATTAGCTTTTTTCTCTGTTCAAGGATTTTGGGTACTTTAATTTGTATTTGGAACAATGGACGTTGGTACTCTATATGTTGCTTTACTATTCTACATACTGCTATTTCACTTTCTTATAGATGCCTCGGGCATATTTGGATGCTTTCTCAGATTGTCGATAATCTCCATGTGGACCGTTATTGGGTTTTATATCATGTCCCTGTATGTGACATGGGGTATTTTTCTATCATTGTCTAGGGTGGGACTTCCACTTTTCTGGATGGATATTTGGGTTCCAATCTTTAGATGTGAAAATGTAATGACTTCATGGACTGTTTTACTTCATATAATATATTCAAAACAACGTTTTTCCTCTTTTAAAGTTTCCCTTTTTTTTTTTTTTTTTTCTTTTTTTCTTTTTTTTTTTAAATTGAACCCGTCGTCGCTATACCGACGCCTTGTAAGCGTCGGAATTGCGACAGCTTAAAAACGTCGGAAGAGCGACAGTATAAAAACGTCAGACGAGAGACATTCAAAATGTCGGACCACATTTCGTCGGAATTGCGACAGTTTACAAACGTCGGAAGAGCGACGTTCAAAACGTCGAACCACATTTCGTCGGAATTGCGACAGCTTACAAACGTCGGAATAGCGACGTCCAAAACGTCGGACCACATTGCGTCGAAATTGCGATAGTTTACAAACGTCGGAAGAGTGACATTCAAAACGTCGGACCACATTTCGTCGTAATTGTGACAGTTTACAAACGTCAGAAGAGCGACGTTCAAAATGTCGGACCACATTTCATCGGAAGTGTGACAGTTTGCAAACGTCGGAAGCGCGACGGTTTGGGAAACGTCGGAAGAGCGATGCTTGTTTGGAAGCAACGGAAAAACTGTCGATAGTGCGACACTTTTTAAGTGCGTCGGAACTACGACGGTATGGAAAACCACATTTTTCCTGCCCTCTAACTGTCCTTCTTGCGACGACTATGTGTCGGAATAGCGACGAATTGGCCATCGAAAATTCCGCCAAATTTTCTAGTGAAGAGAAAAGATACCTCAAAATGGGCCTGTGGCCACAATGAAGTTTGATATGTTGCAAATAGGGCCGGCGGTGAAACAGACGAACAGTATTTAAAGATAATTGGGATGGAAACCACAACAATTAGGATGGTAAGTCAGAGTGATGCGGGCTTATGAAGGTATACGAATCCACCTCCAGAAACTTAAGAAGAAAGCGATTGAGATACGAATTTGGAACAAAAATCATGCACCGAGCCTAATTAAGGTAGCATTATATACCATTATACAAATATCATTCAAGATAAATTCATAAATAATCTAGAGGCGACCCGCATTCCGAAAGCATGATAACAGGAAGGAAAATATGACGGAACAGAGCAATAAATGAAACCAAACACAAAAGAGGCATACATATTGTTCATAAGTCCAGTAGGAATCCATTATTTTAACAAACAATCGTTATATTATTTCTTCAAAAAAGGCTCTTTAGATATACATTAAGAGAAAATATCAAAATTACAAAATGTGCTACACAGACTATACACTTCAAACTTCCAAAGAATTCATAACCTTTACTTCATCTATAAGTTGGCATTTTACAGTTGTTACATGGGCAACATGGCCAGATATTTCCTTAAACAAAATATTCTCTAATGATCGTACAATTTCCCATCTAAATAAAAAATGATGTGGCATAATGGCATCGCATCCGAATCAGTATTTTCCGACACAAACTATAACAAAAACATAACAAAAACATAAAATGCAGATAATAAGTATGGTGAAATCGAGATTCACCTGATTTTACATAACATTGAAATTGAAAATCAAAATAAAAAAAAAGGTCGCATGGGCCTAATCATGATGTCCATTAGTGTGTATGACGAGGAGTGCCAGAGACTTCTAAGTGGCGTAGCCTGGCTAAAGACGTGGAGGAGCCAGGCTAGCGAGGTAGCAGAGGTGGAAGTCACTGCGAAGTAGAGGAGACTGGAGGGTTCACATATTCATAGCACCTTTTCTAGGTGACTGCTCCAGGTAGCGATGTTGTAGTGAAGGATTCGAACATGGACTGCAGTTGGGTGAGCTCTGAATAATCCAAGCAGGCAGCAAATAATCTCTTGACCTGAGCGAGGAGGAAGAATTGCTTACGTAGTTTTGTTACTAAGGTTTCTGCCTTTAACCGGGAGGTCTTTTCTAATGTTATGTCTACCCTGCACTTGATCTTTGACATCTTCTCATCTTCTGATCATAAGCAGTTAGGGGAAGCAATGCACCTGACTGCTGGGCCCAACATGGCGGGAGGCCATCTTCTACCAACTTGCACCATTCCTAATCGAATCTCTCCACTCCCTTTGACACAAGTGCTAAAACCCCCAATGATTTTACTCGTGCCTCCTCTTTATCGATAATCTTGTTGACCTCCATGATATTCCTAAAACGATTGACCACTCCCTGGGTGCTCATTCTTCAGACGAAAGTTCGTTGAGCTACCTGAAATATTTCCTAGCTGTTGCTGGCTTCTCTTCTCCTTCCCTGCGACCAGCCTCCAGCTGTGCCTTCTACTCTCAAATAGCACTCTTCTTGTCATTGGTCAGCATGAGGAGCTCCCAATGATGCTTGACCTTTATTATGATCTCTCCCCAAACCATTTGCCTTGCTTCTACCAATGACATGTTACATTTAAGTTGTGCTTTCAAGTCTTTGATAGAATTCTAATGTTCCTAGGCTTCCTTTCAGAGGTTCTCTACCTCTTTCTGTAGGGATGAAACTGTCTTTTGATTATCTGTGTATGTAGCCTTGGCCTCGTCTAGGAGCCAGTGGGTAGTGCGTGTTTTATCTTCTGACATCCTCAGATCCGCCAGAGCCTTGGTTAGCTGTTCTGGAGTGTTCTGCGGATCTTCTGGTACAGGAACTACACATGTAAGTTCACCCCACTTAAGTTGTAGCTATGAAAACCTCTTATTAAGCCAAGTGATTTCCTTATCCTTTTGAGCAATCTCTTCCTCCCTTCGAGTGAGGGAATCAACGAGGACTGTTTTTTCCTTTTCCACCTAGGAAATTTTCTCAGTCTGAATATGTTCAGAATGAGGCATATTCAATTTTCGCCTCAATTCTTGTACCTCCAACTCTGTTTTGGTGAGAAGGGACTGCAATGTTGAATTGGCATCAACTCCCTTCCCTCTTATCAATTTTCTGTAGTTATCCAGCTGAGTAGCAACAGCTTCAGCGCTATCCCTTTCCCTTTGTTGGGTGGCCTTCATTTGAGTCAATTTCCTTTCAGTCCTCTATAGGGTGATTATATGTTTTACTATCTCAGTCAGTAGCATGTCCCCGATACATTGGTGCATTAGGGGAATTTTTAGGTCTAAAATGGGCCTCTTAAGAAAAATGTACAACCAAAATAAACTTTATAAGAACCAATAAGGTTCAAGATGATGATGTCAACCATGGGGGAAGATTCATCATTTTTTAAGTAAAAGGGTAGAAAGATTAAAAAATATTAAAATAATAAAACTAATTTTTCAACTCGTATTTTCAACTTATCTCCCAAATTTTTTACTCAAATTTCGAGCGGGAGTACTCGGTGGATGCAAAATTTAATTCCTCACCCAAGGAGTACCCATCTTGCATATTTTTGACAGACCCCGCTACACAAAAAATGAGAAAAACATGAAAAAATGTGGTTGCAATCATGTTTTTCATGTATTTCTCATTTTTCGTGGAGTAGGATCCATTGAAAGTATGGAACATGGGTACTCATTGGATGAGGAATTAAATTTTGCATCCAATGAGTACTCCCGCTTGAAATTTGAGTAAACAATTTGGGAGATAAGTTGAAAATACGAGTTCAAAAAGTAGTTTTTCCTTTTTTCCCTCCAAAATTTGATGATGTAATCAAACCTTATTTTATTATTTCCACTATTATTTTATAATTTCCTTAGGAGGCCCATTTTAGACCTCGAAATTCCCCTAATGCAAATCTAACTTGTCTGGTAAGGGAATGGAAGAAAAATTTAGAATTATTTCCAGAGCTCTATATTGGGATCCCGGAGGTACGGGATGAATGGCTGAATGCTGGATGACCAATATGAGTTTCTCTTTATCTATATCTAGGACTGAGGAGAGCCTAGTATGATTTTTATGAATGAATTGAGAAATTCCAGCCCTCAAATTCTCTCTCACGGATTTGTTCCTGGCCTCAATTTGCTCCTTTGCATCATATTTTCCCAATGTGACCATCTGTGAAAGCTCTCAGGGGGCTGAAGAAGAGGCAGAATCAAAGGAGAGTAGGAAGCCTGGTTTGTCTTTGTTAGGGCCTCTGAGCAAGGAGACCTCATCGTCAGAAAATTCGATGTCTAGGTCCTCCGACCCTTCACTTATCTACTTTTTATTGGGGTGTCTTTCCTCATCCTCCTCCATGAACCCTTGACTACCCAAGGGCTCTCCCTATTCCTGCCCTTCTGCCTCAACGAGTACATTGTCTCATTTTCCTTCAACAATTGAGGATTTGGCCTCCATCTGTGTATCTAAAGGCCAAGTATGAGAGTTAGCTTTCCATTCAATAAGAGGCCTAGGTTCATGCGCATATGTTGTTGATTTAATCTTCTTCTTCCTGCATGTGAGGAACCCCTTAGGATCATAGTTTATAGACATATCCCAGTGGGAAATTAATCTCTAGCAACATCCTTTCCACAGTGGAGAGGGCATGCCTTGAATTGACGGTGAAAGGGCCTACAGAGTTTGGGAGTCTAAAGATGTATCCCTTTTTCGTGGGCACGAAGTGGGCTTGGTCAACACTTAAGACTTGACGGATGAACTCGAGGGAAAAAATCCTCATGGATGGGAACATTGGCAGGTGATAAGGAGGCACTTCAATAATGTAGACCCTGATATCGGTGTGGTCTTCGAATAGGTACCAATCACCTGTGCAATCCGTTTCATTGAACTGGAGCCATTCTTTTTTCTTAGGAAAAATTTTGTGCGGCGAGCTATCATGTATGATAGCATAAGCTATGGACATGAAATCGGTAATGAATTTCACATATCCATTTCCCTCTGGATGCTGGAAAACTTCCAAAGTCCACTCGAAAACATATTTGGGTTAAGCGTTTCTCCTGGAGAACTTGTTCAAGCCTGGACCTTCAAAATTGTCTGCATGCTTAAATAGGAATAAGTAGAAAAAAAGGGAGCAATATTTGAAAGAGAAAAAGGAAGACATGTCTTGGAACTGGGCTTTGATGGTCGAGGTCATAAAGGTGGGGATATCTAAAAGGATCTCAGCCTGCATCATGAACCATAGAAACCCTAAACCTGCCTTAGTCACCATTTCAGCGTCTTCAAACCCCAACATTCCCAATATTACCACTAAAATAAGTTGTATGGTGCTACGAAATGAGTACATTGGAATAGACTCTGTGTGAGGGAAAGCTAATAGATGTGAGTCAGAGATGAGATCGAGGAAACCATTCTATTTTTTTAGGGGTTGATTTGAGAAATGGAAGGAGAGATTGACTTCGATGAACTCGACACAGTCCTGGGTGGGAGGATAACACAGGGCTTTCCTGATGAGTTGGGGAGTAATATCAAGAATCTTTGCCCCTCGAGTAGAAAGGAAGATGCCTTTGTGCTCGATTTAAGCCTCCCCAAGCCAGATGATAAAATCCAGGAACGAATGTGTCGACGGGGAAATTTGATAATAAAGCCCTGACTCAACAACCCTAAATATATCTTCACCCCTTTGCTAAAAATCGAAGAGCTCGGCTCTAGTGTGGGCTACGTTGAAAGGATATACTTTGTCATAGATTTTGGAGTGAGCATCAGTGAGGGGTTTGGGTCCAGGAGCAGTCCTGACCTCGCGAGCCTGAGGGGTTTCGGGTGCGGAGCATTTCATTTTTGATAATTTGAATAAACAGTAAAAGGGAAAAATGAAAGGGAGATGACCAAATACCTGAAATAGCAGTGAGGTAGCAAGGGAAAGTGATGCGAGAGTGAAAAGCAGCCAATAATCAAGTTTTTACTTGCCTGACAGAGCGAAATATCGGTAAATAACCAGTAAATTCACACAGTCGAGAGTAAAACTCATTACAGAAACAGGGTTTTACTGATTACTGAGGTGGGGAAACACATGTAGGGCTGGTGTCGTGAGGACGTTGACAATGGGACACGTAGCACATAGTGGTTGGACGACAACAGCCAGGTAGGTGGGAGGCACGTGCCAGACAAGAGGGATACTGGCCTCCATACCCCCTACCAAACTTACCTTACCGTAGAACGTACCTGCGCTAGCAATTGAGCTTGGTGGGCCCCTTCAATATTCGGAAGGATGGACGGGGGCTTCCATCCCTTTTCCTTCCCCCCATGGAAGTGCTCTGATTGGCCGCGAGGAGGGCTAACATCACCTCCTCTGGCGGGTTTGCCTCGACCATATTTGCTCCCTTCAAATGTCTAAAAACGACCATATGCCACCAGTGTTTGGTGGGTGGCTCTGCCACTAGCCTATGCACGTGATGGCTTTGGGGGAGGAGTAATCAATGTTCGCATCCTATTCATCCCATCCGCTCACTAGACTGCTGCGCTTTTTTTTACAATCTCCTCCAATAACTTCGTTGTTCCTTGTCCTTTGAACCTGCATTTTTTCTTTTCTTTGCATAGCCACTCCTTTTCTTTTACTGGTGAGACCACAAGCCAACATTGGCTCCACTTGGGGATAGAACGCTCATTCTCGATGGTGTCGAGAACTTCGCAGACCACCTGCTTGTGTACTTGTTAATATACCCAGGACAACTATCAAAATGCTTTAGGTACTTCTGAAAAAGAGCAGAATGAAAATGCATGCGAAAATAAAATATGATATATGTACAGTGTGAAGGATATATAAAACGGGCCTTTGTGGCCAACGTCAATACTGAAAATAGGGATTGAGAAATTTCCCATTCACGGGCATTTTAATCAACTCCCCTTTCAAATTTTCCAATATGAAGGTGTTATTGCTCTTGACTTCTGCCACGTTGAAAGGTCCGAACTAGAGTGGATCGAACTTCCCGTGTTTACCTTTGTCCCCCTGCCTGACATCCCATCACAGCACCAGGTCCCCTGCTTGTATCTCCTTATCCTTTGGCCATTGGTCAAATAGGAATTTCATCATTTCCTGAGAGTCGACCAACTTGACGTTTACTTGAGCTCGCATTTCATCCAGCTCTACCAGCTGATTCATCCTCCTAATGAGGTCATTTGGTTCCTCTTCATTTTCTTGTAAAAATCTCGCCATAGGTAAAGCAAGTTGAATGGGGAAAACCGTTGCTTGGCCATACACCAAATCGTAGGGGGAATTTTCAGTGGATATTTTGCTGGTAATGCGATTTTCACAAAGTACAAATTTTAGCTGGGAGTCCCAGTGCTTTTGATTCTCATTTATGGTATTTTTTAGAATCCTTACCAAATTCTTGTTGGATGACTCCACCAACCCATTCCCCTGTGGATAATAACCCGTGGAGTGTCCTAGAGTAATGTTTTACTATTGACAAAATTTTACAAACTTGGTAGACTTAAAGACCTATGCATTATCAGTGATAATTTTAGCTGGGCATCCAAACCTAGCTATTATGTTTTCCTCCATAAATTTGATCACCACCCCGTCTGTGGCGTTTCTTGCAAGCACAACTTCGATGCACTTGGTGAAGTATTCAGTGTCAGTGAGAATCCAGCAGTGTTGGTTACTGGAGGTCAGGTGGATCTCCCCGATAAAGTTGATGCCCCATTGTGTGAATGACTCGTCGACATGTATCAAGATCAATGGTAGTGGCGCAATTTTTCATTTTTCTGAGAAAGTTTGGCATTTTTCACATGCTTGGACACGAGCGTGTACATCTCCAAACAGTCGTGGCCAGAAAAAATCCGCTCTCAGGATTTTGTGAGCCGTAGACCGCTAGCTGTAATGTCCACCGCATACACCTTAATGAAATTCGGCCATCACCTTTTCCACCTCCTGCTCCATTATACATAGTAGCAGAATTCCGGACGGATCCATCCAATACAAACGTATATTCGCCACAACGTACTTCTGTGACCTCAAACTCAGGGTGCGGTACTTAGCCTTGTCGAAACTAGGAGGACACCTTAGAGTAAGAAGGTATTCCACCACGTCCTTATACCATGCAGACAAAAGGTATTTTACATGCATTTTTTGTGTTGAGGTTTCTATTCTAGGCTATAAATTTGTACCTTCCGGTATTTCCCCCATTCCATGGATAGGTTTATACCCAGGGATTGCCAGTTGTATTCTGATAATATTTTAGCCAACCTCTATCCTTTAATGAGTTTAGTGGGTTTGATCTCCAACTCATATTCCTGGATCTTGGCAATCCACTTGCCCCTTTTCCCTTCACTATCTCCCTATATTAAAATTTCTTTGACTATTTTTGTGGGGATGTAGGTAGTTATGGCCAACTGCATCACATATATATACGGAATGCTTTTAACGATCTGACCAGGGCATAGGCTTGATTTTCTAGGATATTATACTTTAATTCTGTATCTCGCAAGATCTGACTGAAAAATGCAATAGGTTGTTCATGCCCATCATCATTCTTCTATAACAGCACTGCAGCTACTGTGTGAGGGGAGGCAAAATAAAATATCATGAAAGGCTTGTTGTAGTTAGGGCCTACCAGTACTGGAGCTTCAGCGAAATCTTGTTTGATTATGTCGAAAGAGGCCCTTGATTAGGGGGTCCACTTTACTTCATTATTTTTCTTGAGCATCTCAGTGATATGTCAGACGATCTCGATATAATTTGGAATGGACCTTCTCAAGAAGTTTATTCTCCCCAAGAATACCTAGATTTCATTTTTATTCTGCGGGAGGGAAATTCTGATTATTAATTCTACCCTTTTCGGGTCAATTTTCACTCCCTACTTTGTTACTATGTGCCCCAGCAGCTTTCCTTCCTCTAGGGCGAACATGAACTTTTGAGGGTTCAAAGACAGTCCGTACCTGCGGCACTTTTCGAAGGTCCGGCGAAGGTGTTCCATATGATCTGCATCACTCTTTGGGAACATACTGATATCGTCATGATAAATCACTACAAAATTATCTTGCTCACCTACGAAAGAAATATCCATTGCACATTGGAAGGTGGCACCAGCATTAATTAGACCGAATGGCATTCAGGCATACATGAAGGTTCCCCATGGTGTGGTGAATGTTGTTTTCTTTTGATCTTCAGGGAGGACCGCCACTTGATTATATACCAAGAAGTCATCCATCATAAACATTTGGGAGGATCCCACCACCTTTTTCAAAATATGGTCCATCTTCGAGAGAGGGTAATTGTCTTTGAGTGAAGACCTGTTGAGATTTCAGAAGTCCACACACAATATTATTTCTCCATTCTTCTTCCTCACTGGGACTAATTTGGCCACCCAGTCCAAATATCTCAGGGGAACAATGACTTTAGCACCCAGTAGCTTTTTGATCTCATTTTCAATTGCTAGAAGTAGCAATGGATTGTTCTACCTCAATTTATGCTTATGAGGCTTGATGTCTCCTTTGAGAGGTATTTTGTGTTGTATGAAATCAATGTCGAAAGTATTCAAATCCTGGTATGACCAGGCGAAGACATCTTTATATGCTTGGAATAGCCGGATATATTGGTCCTCATATTCTTCAGGAACTACCCTGGACAACGTTACTACCTTTGGGTCTTCCTCCATCCTGATATTTATATCATTGACATGCTCATCCTGTGTTGATTTACTAGGGTTGGCTGGGATGTCATTTTTATCAAAAGGTCTTTCCAACGACACGAGGCCTCTGGGAATGATATTTCCCTTGAGCTGTAAAACACGGTGCCCAGCCAGTGTCTCCTCCCATTTGGTTTGTTGCTGATCATTGGGCCCTTCATCCATTGAATCAATCACCAAATGGGAGAATTCACCAACCATTTCCATAAAGAACTTAACTTTTTCTTCATCCTCAAAGACATGCCAATGTTTCACATTATCTGGAATGGAGGGGCGATATCGTACCTCAACCTCATACCTGAGTAGAGGATTTTGTGGCGGGCGGAAATTGTTGGCTGCCACGTCGAGCGACTCGGCCATCTGATTCTTATCTCTCGGCATGAAAATTTTTCCACCAAGTCCCATACCTCATTTCTATAAGCTCTAAGCCGTGGATGTTTAGTTTGACACTGATTTCTGACTTGTCTTACTACTAGTTCTGAGTCCCCGAAAACTTTCAGGTTCTAAATGTTCATGTTCTGCGCTGTCTGTAGTCCTAGTAGCAGGGCTTCATATTTGGCCACAGTGTTTGTGGCTTCGTACTCCAGTTTTAAAGAGAGAGGGACCAAACATCCTTCGAGTGAGATCAAGAGCACCCCGACTCCGTTCCCTTCTCGCGAATTGGCTACGTCAAAATGCAGAGTCCATATCTCGTCCTCGTATTTACTCATGGGTTCCTTAAGTTTTAGAGGGTGGACTTTAGCTTCCTGCAAGAAATATTCATCTTCTTCGAACATGAGACAAGAAAATTCACCCTCCTTACCATATACCAGGGAGTTTGTCGAGCCATCAGCTTTAGTAACCATCTTCACGAACCTGGACTCATGGTATAACCTCCTTTCCTCCCCTTCAAATACTAGGATAGTAGCATAGGTGAGATCGAGCTTAATTGACCCGCCAATATTTGAAACCCAAGATCTAGAAAACAACATTTTGAATTGGGCTAGGATATCAGCTGCTACGATATCCATCACCACGCTCTTAGCTGGGATCTAGGCCAAATTTACGACCAGATATTTTATCATGCCTAGGCACTTTACCCTCTTGGAATCAAATGAATACAGATCTTTATATGGTTTGGTAATTTGCAGCCCCAACTGCTCCATGAACGACAGAGGAAATAGGTTGTGTGATGCCCCGAAATCTAGCATGCAGTTGTGTAGCATTAGGTCATGAATCACCAGAGAGACATAGAATGGGGGAGTTGCTGAGTCTAACTCTTCCATATGAGGGCCAAAGACTACCATGGGTCTTTCCTCCTGGATATTGAGACTATCGAGAAGTGGGCCTACTCCATGGGGAAGCATGAATTGAGACACTTGAGCTTTATACAAAGGTTTCTTTAAGAGTTCGACTAGAGGAACGGGGATTTTGACCTTTTCTAACTCTTTCTGGAGGTTAAAGATTGAGGGGATATTTTCTGTAATGACTTCCTTAGATTGCTCTTTAGGGTGGACAGGTAAGTTTCGAGCTGCAGCAGGAGTTTTTGATTTGCAGGAGGATCGGAAATTGGCTTTGTGGAGGAAGAGGCAGTGGCTTTATGGTGTACATGCTCTTCTATGGGATTTTTCCCCTTACTGGCAGAATTAGGAGGGGTTTTCTCTTTTGGTGTGGACTCTTTGTCCTGATCTTGTATTCGGGTCCTCTTTCTAGAGGATATGAGGTCATACTTCTTATGGAGCTGAGTTTCCATAAATTCCACAAATTGTGTGAAATAATCATCAATATCTCTATCCTCTGGAGAAACGTCTTTCTCTTCTAGCTCCTCTTGCAGAGTAAGCTCCCCTTCTTCATCTTCTGAATAGGCAAGGAATTGATCCTTCTGACATTCAGGAGATTCTTCAGTTTGTCCTTCCACTTGCCCTTCTAAATATAGAGGAGGCTGGATGTGGTCTTGCTGCTCCTTCCTTTCTCGCTATAATAATTGTAGAGGTGGTTTCTGATACTGTGGATTGAAACCTCAATTATGGGCCATCTCGTTGGGTCAAGGAGAGGAATTATTAGCCTCCACTTCAAGCTTCACCAACTTATTAGAGAGGTTCTTGATCATCTTGTTCATCTCTTCAATCTTGTACTCCGATGATTCTCTTTCTTGATTGGAGGTAGAGGCCTCCTCCTTACCCCTTCTCCTTGCCTCGTGCTCTGTTCTTCCTTTGGCTTTTCCCGTAGAAGAAAAGTTTGCTTCTACCTCTAGAGAATCAGTCTGAATTTTATCTAGGGATACAAATTTTCTCTCTCTCAAGTTGAATCTAAAATCAGACTCAAATGCTCCAGCAAAAACCACTTCGGCCGCTGCTTGAGGAGGCTTTATTTCAGCAGGTAGATTATTGTACAGCCTGTTGAACCTTTTTATAAACTCGGTTACATATTCATTGTGTCTATTCTTGAGGGAAATGAACTCTGTGAGGATGTAACCGAGATCCCTCCTTTCTCCCCATTTTTGAGTGAACAGATTCTCCATCTCCTCCCAACTGGTGACCACATTGTTAGTGTTGGGAGTGGAGCCTAATTATCTTGTTTATTTTGTATCACAGCATTGGACCCCTGTACCTTAATGGGGCAGCAACACCACCCATAATTAAATGCTACCTGGGGGGTCCAGGGTGGGTGATTGCGACTTTATGGAGCCCCCCTCTGGCAGGGGGTTTTAGGGGCGGCGCTCCGGAAGCTAAAAACATATGTAAAATTTCCTTGTAAAAGTATAGTAATTTCTAGTCAATCTAGGCCGTTCATTAGGCGGATGATATGATAGTAGAAGTGTTGAGATTCAACAAGATGATGAACTTAGTGAAAAGAGTCGCCTTCACTAAGTGGGCCCGTAGTCTATTTTTGGTGCAAGTATATTTTTAGACATGGTGATCATATTCTAGAAGTTGCAGGATGCTATTTGTGGATGGTTGATCAAGTTGGAAAAATAGATGAAATTATATTTTTAGAATATGGGCGAAGTCTATTTATAGATCGCTGATCTAAAAATAGATGCATGTCGATTATTATTAGCTCTTAATAATAATCAGACACTAAACAACAACTTATTCTCTTGGAGCACTTTGTTTCAATGCATAGATGTGGCACATTATTGGACTGAGGGAATTACGCAATTCCCAAGGGTTTAGTGGAGCTAATGCATGGAGGACTCAGTTAGAACTCAAGTGGCAAAGTTATGACACAGTTGGAAGAAGTAGTTATGGAGTTGTATTCAGTTTAACTCAGTTAGACATGGTTGAGCTAGTTGTATCTAGTATAGATGAATGATACACTAGTGAGAGTGGAGTGAATTAATTAGTTAATTAATTCAAAAATAATAACTCATTAATCAACTGAACAATACAGTAGTTAACTACAGTGCATGGCAGTTTCAGTGGAGACCTAGTGGAGAGATAGGTGAAAGGGAAAGATGGACTATCTGTTGTGACTATAGTGATGCATTGATTGCATCACACACACATTGGAGTTCCCAATGAGGATTGTGTAGTCAAGGCAAGAGTAATTTGAATTCATTCAGAGCTATTCTTTAGTAGGGATTGCGCAGTGGAGGCAGGCTAGCAAGAGGCAAAGATCGATGCATGGATTTGCAAGATTGTTCTTGATTAGTGTATGACGATTGTACTGTACTGAGAGCTTGATAAGCTTTGTTTGAGGATTGTCATATGATTCCATGATACGTAATATATAGTTGGGGTTTTCAGCTTTAGGCTTTCCCGGTTAAAATCAATTGTGTTATGTGCGGTTATTTTTATTTATGCTTTACATGTGTGTGCAATTAATTTTCCGCAAAAGATTAACACTGGAATGATTCAATATCTTGCAAGAAGTTAAATATTGTGAGATCAGGTGAATCTAGGACATATGCATGCTTAGTGCATATAATTTCTACAAGAATTTATGTTTAGTTTAGGTTTTTTTCCCTAGAAGGCAACCCCTCGCTTTGTATGAGGGTATTGTATTGCGGTTGTGTATTGTATGTATATTCTTGAAGCGAGAAACATATAGGGAGACTGTGAGAGAGAATAGAGGATATTACAACGGATCTATTGTAGGTTGTGTCTCTTCATTTTGCTGGATAATAGAAAGGAAGGACTGGCTGTTCGGGGCGGATGTGGCCCAAACTGGGTAAACCACGTATATCTGTGTCTCTCTGGTTTTATGTGTTTTGTGTGCTTGTATTTTTCCGCATATTTTATGTGTTTCATTGCTCTGTAATATATATAATTTTCTAATAGTTAGCAAGAGATTTAAACCACTTTCGAGCTTCTCCATCCAAAGACTGGACGAAAAGCCTTAAAACCACATCCAAGTGTTCCACATTGACATTTTCAACAAAAGCACAGAAGTCTTCAACATGTTTCTGAGTAGAAGTATTGTCTTCCCCGGTGAACCGAGGTAAGAGCTTTAGATAGTCCTAAGGCATATTGTTCAAAACTTGAGGCAAGGCCAATGCGACATACTTGTTAAGGAGGAAGCCTGGTACATCCATAAGAGGCGGTAGTGGTGGATTATGAGAGGGATTCTGGTGGATTACAGTAGGTATATGCTGAGAGGGGATTTTTATATTTACCTGAGATGAGTTCTGGAGTATGGTGACTTCTTTGACTTCCTCGACCTCTGGGTGGGACACAACGGAGGAAAAGAGGTATTTACTGATTCTGCTTCGTCTTTTATCTCATAACTGGCTAAAGCAGAGTTTTCTGGGGTATATTCAAGTACTCGGGCTGTAGAGCCAGGGCCATAGACTTCAACTTTCTAAGATGAGGATGGAGAATCTTCTAACGAGCATGAGGGTAAGTCAGCTTGAGCAGGCTTATTTTCTTTCCATATTCTCTTAAATATAATCTTTTCAGGATCAGATACAGAAGGGGTTCTCAGTTGAGAGGTATCTGAACTAAGATGAGGCCTGGTGTAAGTCAGGATTGCAGTTGATTTAGACTTAGATAATAGTGGAGTCACCAAGGTGAGGGATGTGCAACTCTCAACCCTTCATGCTCACCTAATTGAAGTCTGAAAATAATGTCATATCCTAGAAAAAAGATTTTCAACAACGTTCCCCGGCAACGACACCAAAAATATGTTGTCACTCCTAGAGACAATCTTGAGTTGTTGGAGACCAGTGCCTAGGACATCTTAAAAGCGGGAGGTCATCTAGGTTCTCTTCATGTTCTTTGGCAGGGACCTCCTGGGTATTAAATTGATGGAATTGTTTGATATGTGGTTGTGGATCACAAGGGGAGCAGAGTAATAACTGTGAACTTTGATTGCAAGAGAAAAAGATAACTCAAAATGGGCCAGTGGCTGCAATGAAGTTCGATATGTTGAAAATAGGGTCGGATGTGGAACAAAAGAACATTCTTTAAAGATAATTGGTATGGAAACCACAAGAATTAGGATGGTAAGTCAGAGTGAGGCGGGCTTATGAAGGTATAAGAATCCACCTCTAGAAAATTATGAAGAAAGCAGTTGAGATACGAATTTGGAACAGAAATAATGCACTGAGCCTAATTAAAGTAGCATTATAGACCATTATATGAGTATCATTCAAGATAAATTCATAAATAATCTAGAGTCAACCCTCATTCCGAAAGCGTGATAACAAGAAGGAAAATATGACAAAACAGAGCAATAAATGAAACCAAATACAAAAGAAGCATACATAATGTTCATAAGTCCAGTAGGAATCCATTCTTGCAACAAACAATCATTATATTATTTCTTCAAAACCGGTTGTTCAGATATACATTAAGAGAAAATATCAAAATTACAAAATGTGCTATGCAGACTATACACTTCAAACATCCAGAGAATTCAGGACCTTTTCTTCATCTTTGAGTTGGCCTTTTATAGTTGCTACATGGGAACTGTGGCCAGATATTTCCTTAAACAAAATATTCTCTACTGATCGTACAGTTTCCCATCTAAATAAAAAATTATGCGGCATAATGGCATCGCATCCAAATCAGCATTGTCTAACATAGACTATAACAAAAACATAATAGAAACGTAAAATGCAAATAATGTGTAGGGTGAAATCGAGATTTCACCCGATTTTACATTACATTGAAATTGAAAATAAAAAATAAAAACAAAAGCCGCATGGGCCTAATCATGATTTCCAATAGTGGGTATGACGAGGAGTGCCAGAGCCTTCTGAGTGGCGTGATTTGACTGAAGACGTGGAGGAGCCAGGCTAGCAAGGTGGCAGAGGTGGTATTCACTGCGAAGTAGAGGAGATTGGAGGGTTCACATATTCATAGCACCTTTTCCAGGTGACTGCTCCAGGTAGTGGTGTTGTGGTGAAGGTTTCGAACATGGACTGCAGTTGGGTGAGCTTTGAATAATCTAGGTGGGCAAAAAAGAATATCTTGACCTGAGCGAGGAAGAAGAATTCCTTACATAGTGTTGTTACTAAGGTTTTTTCCTTTAAGTGGGAGGTCTTTTCTAATGTTATGTTTTCCCTGCACTTGATCTCTGACATCTTCTGAACATAAGTGGTTAGGGGAAGAAATGTACTTGACTACTAGTCCCAACATGGTGGGAGGGCATCTTCTACCAACTTGCGCCATTCTTGATCGAATCTCTCCACTCCCTTTGACACAAGTGCTAAAAACCCCAATGCTTTTACTAGTGCCTCCTCTTTCTCGATCATCTTGCTAACCTCCATGATAGTCCTGAAACGACTGACTACTCCCTGGGTGTTTAATTCTTCAGATGGAAGTTTGTTGAGATACCTGGCATATTTCCTATATGTTGCTACCTTCTCTTCTCCTTCCCTGCAACCAGCCTCTTGTTGTGCCTTATACTCTCAAATAGCACTCTTCTTGTTGTTGGTTAGCACGAGGAGCTCCCAATGCTGCTTGACCTCTATTATGATCTCTCCCCAGACCATTTTCCTTGCTTCTACCAATGACATGTTACCTTTAATCTGTGCTTTCAAGTCTTTGATAGACTTCTCATGTTCCTGGGCTTCCTTGCGGAGGTTATCTACCTCTTTCTATAGGGATGAAACCGTCTTTTGATTCTCTGCATATGAAACCTTGGCCTCGTCTAGGAGCCGGCGGGTAGTACGTGTTTCATCTTCTGACATCCTCAGATCTGCTAGAGGCTTGGTTAATTGTTCTAGAGCGCTCTGCGAATCTTATGGTACAAGAAATACAAATGTATGTTCACCCCACTTAAGTTGTAGCTCTGAAAACCTCTTATTAAGCCCAGTGATTTCCTTATCCTTTTGAGAAATCTCTTCCTCCGTTTGAGCAAGGGAATCAACGAGGACTATTTTTTCCTTTTCCACCTGGGCAAGTTCCTCGGTCTGAATATGTTCAAAACAAGGGATATTCAATTTTCGCCTCAATTCTTGTACCTCCAACTGTGTTTTGGTGAGAAGGGACTGCAATACTGAATTGACATCAACTCCCTTCCCTCTTATCAATTTTCTGCAGTTCTCCAGCTGTGCAGCAAAAACTTTAGTGCTAGCCCTTTCCCTTTGTTGGGTGGCCTTCATTTGAGTCGATTTCCTTTCGGTCCTCTGTAGGTTGAATGTATGTTTTACTACCTCAGCTTGTATCATGTCCTCGATACAGTGGTGAAAATATAACTTATCTGGCAGGGGAATGGAAGACAAATTTAGAATCATTTCCATAGCTCTATATTGGGATCTCGGAGGTAAAGGATGAACGACTGAACACTCGATCGCCAATACGAGTTGCTCTTTATCCATATTCAGGACTAAGGAGAGCCTGGTATTATGTTTATCTACGAACTGAGAAATTTCAGCCCTCAGCTTCTCTCTTGCGGATTTTTTCACAGCCTCAATCTGCTCCTTTGCATCATATTTTCCCAATATGACCACCTGTGAAAGCTTTGAGGGGGAAGAAGAGGCGGAATCAAAGGAGAGTAGGAAGCTTGGTTTGTCTTTATAAGGACCTCTGAGCAAGGAGACCTCGTTGTTGGAAAATTCAGTGTCTAGGTCCTCCGACCCTTCAGTTCTATACTTTTTACTAGGGTGTCTTTCCTCATCCTCCTCCATGAACCCTTGACTACCCAGGGGGTCTCCCTGTTCCTGCCCTTTTGCCTGAACGAGTAAATTTTCTCCTTTTCCTTCAGCAGCTAAGGATTTGGCCTCCATATGTGTATCCAAAGGCCACGTATCAGAGTTAGCTTTCCATTCAATAAGAGGCCTAGGTTCATGTGCATATGTTTTTTATTTAATCTTCTTCTTCCTACGTGTGAGGAACCCCTTAGGATCATAATGCCAGACATCTCCCCGCAGGAAATTCATCTCCTGAAACATCCTTTCCATAGTGGAGAGGGCATGCCTTGCATTAATGGTGAAAGGGCCTACAAAGTTTGGGAGTCTGAAGATGTATCCCTTTTTCACAAGCACGAAGTGGGCTTGGTCGACACTTAAGACCTGACGGATGAAATCGAGGGAAAAAATCCTCATGGACGGGAACACTGGTAGGTGATAAGGAGGTACTTCAGCACCATATACCCTGATCTTGTTGTGGTCTTCAAACATGTACCAATCACCTGTGCAATCCATTTCACTAAACTAGAGCCATTCCTTTTGCTCATGAAAAATTCTGGGTCGGGAGTTGTCGTGTATGCTAGCATAGGCTATGGACATGAAATCGGTAACAATTTTTGCATATCCCTTCCCCTTTGGATGTTGGAATACTGCCGGGGTCCACTCGAAAATATTTTTGGGTTCAACGTTTCTCCTGGAGAGCCTGTTCAGGCCTAGACCTTCAAACTTATCTGCATGCTCAAATAGGAATAAGTAGAAAAACAGGGAGAAATATTTGAAAGAGCAGAAGGAAGACATATCTTGGGACTAGGCTTTGATGGCTGAGGCCAGAAAGGTGGGGATATCCAAAAGGATCTCAGCCTGCATCATGAGCCATAGAAACCCTAAACCCGCCTTATTCACCATTTCAGTGTCTTCAAACCCCAGCATTCCTGATATGACCACTAAAATAAGTTGTATGGTGCTACATAATGAGGACATTGGAATAGACTCTGTGTGAGGGAAAGCTAATAAATGTGAGTCAGAAATGAGATCGAGGAAACCATTCTGTTTTTCCAGGTGTTGATTCGATAAATAGCAGGAGAGAGTGACTTTGGTGAACTCGACAAAGTCCTAGTGGGAGGATAACACAGGGATTTTCTAATGAGTTGGGGAGTGATCTCAAGAATATTGGCCCCCCCAAGAAAAAAGGAAGATTTCCTTGGGCTCGATATAATCCTCCCCAAGCCAGATGATAAACTTTGGGAACGGATGTGTCATTGTGCCAATTTGATAATAAAGCCCTGACTCAACGAACTTAAATATATCTTCACCCCTTAGCTGAAAATTGAAGAGCTTATCTCTAGTGCATGCTACGTTGAAGGGATAGACTGGGTCATAGATCTAGGAGTGAGCATCAGTGAGGGGTTCGGGTCCAGGAGCAGTCCTGACCTCGCGAGCCTGAGGAGTTTCGGGTGCGGAGCATTTCAAATTTTCCATGATAATTTGAATAAATAGTAAAAGGGAAATAATTAAAGGGAGATGACCAAATACCTGAAATAGTAGTGACGTAGCAAGGGAAAGTGACACGACAGTGAAAAGAAGCCAATAATCGAGTTTTTTCCTGCCTGACAGAGCGAAATACTAGTAAATAACTAGTAAATTCACATAGTCGAGAGTAAAACTTCCTATGGAAACAGGCTTTTACTGATTACCGAGGTGGGGAAACACATGTAGGGCTGGCGTCATGAGGACGTTGACAATGGGACATGTGGCACACAGTGGTTGGACGACACCGACCAGGTAGGTGGGAGCCACGTTCTAGACAAGAGGGGTATCGGCCTCCGTACCCCCTACTAGACTTACCTTACCGTAGAACATACCTGCGCCAGTTGTTGAGCTTGGTGGGCCCCTTCAATCTTCGACAGGTTGGACGGGGACCTCCATCCCTTTTCCTTCCCCCCATGGAAGTGCTCTAATTGGCCGCGAGGAGGTTTGTTGTCACCTCCTCTAATGGGTTGGCTTTGGCCACCTTTTCTCCCTTCAGATGTCGACGGAACAACCATATGTCGACGGTGTTTGGTGGGTGGCTCCACCACTAGCCTATGCACACAATGGATTAAGGGAAGGATTAATCAACTTCGGCATCCTATTCATCCCATCCACTCACCATACCACGACGCTTGTTTTTGAAAGCTCCTCCAATAACTTCGTTGTTCCCTGTCCTTTGAACCTGCATTTTTTTTTCTTTGCACAGTCGCTCCTTTTATTTTATTGGTGAGACCACAAGCCAACATTGGCTCCACTTGGGGATGGCACGCTCATTCTCAGGGTGTCGAGAACTTCGCAGACCGTCTGCTTGTGTACTTGTTAATATACTTAGGACAATTATCAAAAAGATTTAGGTACTTCTGAAAAAGAGCAGAATGAAAATGCATGCAAAAATAAAAGATGATATATGTACAGTGTGAAGTATATATACAATGGGCCTTTGCGGCCAACATCAATACTAAAAATAGGGCTTGATAAATTTCCCATTCACTGGCATTTCAATCAGGTCCCCTTCCAAATTTCCCAATATGAAGGTGTTATTGCTCTTGACTTCTGCCACCTTGAAAGCTCCAAATTAGAGTGGATCGAACTTCTCGTGTTTACCTTTGTCTGCCCGCCTGACATCCCATCACAGCACTAGGTCCCCTTCTTGTATCTCTTTATCCTTTTCTCGTTGGTCAAATAGGCATTTCATCTTTTCCTGATAGTCGGCCAACCTGACGTTTACCTGAGCTCGCGTTTCATCCAACTCTACCAGCTGATTCATCCTCCTGATGAGGTCATTTGGTTCCTTTTCATTGTCTTGTAAAAATATGGCCATAGGTAAAGCAAGTTGAATGGGGAAACTTCTGGTCGGCCATACACCAACTAGTAGGGGATTTTCCGGTGGATATTTTGTTGGTAATGTGATTTTCCCAAAGTGAAAATTTGAGTTGGGAGTCCTAGTTCTTTTGATTCTCATTTATGGTCTTTTTTAAAATCCTTACCAAAATCTTGTTGGATGACTCCGCCAACCCATTACCCTGTGGATAATAAGCCGTGGAGTGTCCTAGAGTAATGTTATATTGTTGACAAAAGTTTACAAACTTGACAGACTTAAAGACTTGTGCATTATCAGTGATGATTTTAGCTGGGCATCCAAACCTAGCTATTATGTTTTCCTCCATAAATTTGATCACCACCCCATCTATGGCATTTCTTGCAGGCACAAATTTGACCCACTTGGTGAAGTAGTCGATGGAAGTGAGAATCCGACGGTCTTGGTTACTAGAGGCCAGGTGGATCTCCCTGATAAATTCGATGCCCCATTGTTTGAATAACTCCTCGACATGTATCGAGATCAATGGTAGTGGCGCAAATTTTTATTTTTCTAAGTCAATAATTTTTCACATGCTCGGACATGAGCATGTACATCTCCAAACAACCATGGCCAGAAAAAACCCACTCTCAGGATTTTGTGAGCCGTAGACCACCAGTTGTAATGTCTGTTGAATACACCTTCATGAAATTCGGCCATCACCTCGTCCACCTCTTGCTCCGTTAGACATAGTCGCAGAATTCCGAAATGATCCCTCCAATACAAACATCCATTCGCCACAACGTACTTCTACGACCTCAACCTCAGGGTGTGGTACTTGGCCTTGTCAAAACAGGGAGGACACCTCAGAGTAAGAAGGTATTCCACCACATCCTTATACCATGCAGACAGAAGGTATTTTACATGTGTTTTTTGTGTTGAGGTTTCTATTCTAGGTTGTACTTTTGTACCTTCAGGTACCTCCCCCCTTCCATGTATATGTTTATACCCAGGGCTTGGTAGTTGGACTCTGATAAGATTTTAGCTAGCCCCTGTCCATTAATGAGTTTAGTGGGTTTGATCTCCAACTCATATTCCTATATCTTGGCAATCCACTTGCCCCTCTTCCCTTCACTGTCTCCCTGTATTAAAATGTCTTTGAGTGCTGCTGTGGGGACATAGGCAGTTATGGCCGACTGCAATACATATATACTGAAAGCCTTTAACGATTTTACTAGGGCATAGGCCTAATTTTCCAGGATATTATACTTTAATTCTGCATGTCGCAGGATCTGACTAAAAAATGCGATAGGTTGTTCATGCTCATCATCGTTCTTCTGTAACAACACTACATCTACTGTGTGAGGGGAGGCAAAAGAAAATATCATGAAAGGCTTGCTGTCGTTGGGGCCTGCCAGTACTGGAGCTTCATCGAAAGCCTATTTGATTCTGTTGAAAGAGGCCCTTGATTGGGGGGTCCACTTTACTTCACTATTTTTCTTGAGCATCTCAGTAATATGTCAGACGATATCGGCATAATTGGGAATGAACCTTCTTAGGAAGTTTATTCTCCCCAAGAATACCTAGATTTCCTTTATATTCCGTGGAAGGGAAATTTTTTTGATTACTTCTACCCTTTTCGGGTCAATTTTCACTCCCTCCTTAGTTACTATGTGCCCCAGCATCTTTCCTTCCTCCAGGGTGAACATGGACTTTTAAGGGTTCAAAGACAGTTTGTACTTTTCGAAGGTTCAACGAAGGTGTTCAATATGATCAGCATCACTCTTCGAGAACACAGTGATATCGTCCATATAAACCACTACGAACTTAGCTTTCTCACCTATGAAAGAAATATACATTGCGCGTTCGAAGGTGGCACCAACATTAATTAGATCGAACGACATCTGGGCATACATGAAAGTTCCCCACGGTGTGGTGATGTTGTTTTCTTCTGATCTTTGGGGAGGACCACCACCTGATTATATCTCGAGAAGCCATCCATCATAGACATTCGGGAGCATCCCACCACCTTTTGCAAAATATGGTCCATCTTCGGGAGAGGGTAATTGCCTTTGAGTGAAGACCTGTTGAGATTTTGGAAGTCCACACACAATATTATTTTTCCATTCTTCACCCTCACTGGGACTAAGTTGGCCACCCACTCCAAATATCTCAGGGGAACAATGATTTTAGCCTACAGTAGCTTTTTGATCTCTTTTTCAATTGCTTGAAGCAGCAATGGATTGATCTGCCTTAGTTTCTGCTTATGAGGATTGACATCTCCTTTGAGAGGTATTTTGTGCTATATGACATAAATGTCGAAAGTCTTCAAATCCTGGTATGACCAGGTGAAGACATCTTTATATGCTTGGAATAGCTGGATATATTGGTTGTGATATTCTTCAGAAACTCCCCTAGACAACTTTTCTACCTTTGGGTCTTCCTCCGTCTCGATATTTATATCATTGACATGCTCATCTTGTGTCACTTTACTAGGGTTGGATGGGATGTCATTTTTATCAAAAATTCTTTCCAACGGCACAAGGCCTTTGGGAATGACATTTCCCTTGAGCTGTAAAACGCGGTGCCCAGCCAATGTCTCCTCCCATTTGGTTTGTCGTTGATCACTGGGCCCTTCATCAACTGAATCAATCACCAAATGGGAGAATTCTCCAACCATTTCCATAAAGTGCTTAACTTTTTCTTCATCCTCAAAGACCTATCAGTGTTTCACATTATCTGGAATGGAGGGGTGATATCATACCTCAACCTCATACCTGAGTAGAGGATTCTGTGGTGGGTGGAAATTGCTGGCTACCACAGCAAGCGAGTCGACCATCCGATTCTTGCCTCCCAGCATGAAATATATGTTGAAAGCCAAGAAATTTTTTTAGATGAGGTCCAATACCTCATTTCTATAAGCTTTGAGTTGTGGATGTTTAGCTTGGCACTGATTTCTGACTAGTCTTACTACTAGTTCTGAGTCCCCGAAAACTTTCAGGTTCTGAATGTTCATATTTCGCGCTATCTATAGTCCTAGTAGTAGGGCTTCATATTCGACCACATTTTTTGTGGCTTCTTTCTCGAGTTTGAAAGAGAGAGGGACCAAACATCCTTCGGGTTAGATCAAGAGAACCCCAGCTCCGTTCCCTTCCCGTGAATTGGCCCTGTCAAAATGCAGATTCCATATCTCGTCCTCGTCTTTACTCATGGGTTCCTTCTATTTTAGAGGGCGAACTTTAGCTTCCTGCAAAAAATCTTCATCTTCTTTGAACATGAGCCAAGAAAATTCACCCTCCTTACCATATACCAGGGTGTTCGTCGAGCCTTCAGCTTTAGTAACCATCTTCACGAACCTGGACTCATGGTATAGCCTCCTTTCCTCCCCTCCAAATACTCGGATAGTAGCAGGGTGAGATCGAGCTTAATTGACCTGCCAATCTTTGAACCCCAAGATCTAGACAACAACATTCCAAATCGGGCTGAGATATCAGCTACTACGATATCCATCACCACACTCTTAGCTTGGATCTGGGCCAAATTTACCACCAGATATTTTATCATGCCTAGGCAGTTTACCCTCTTGGAATCAAATGAGTACAGATATTTATATGGTCTAGTAATTTGCAGCCCCAACTGCTCCATGACTTATAGAGGAAATAGGTTTTGTGAAACCCCGAAATCTAGCATGCAGTTGTGTAGCAGCAGGTCATGAATCACAAGAGAGACATAGAATGGGGGAGTTGCTGAGTCTAACTCTTCCACATGAGGGCCAAAGACTACCATGGGTCTTTCCTCTTGGAGATTGAGACTGTCGCGAAGTGGGCCTACTTCACGGGGAAGCATGAATTGAGACACTTGAGCTTTATACGAAGGCTACTTTAAGATTTCGACTTGAGGAAAATGGATTTTGACCTTTTCTAACTCTTTTTGGAGGTTAAAGATTGCGGGGCTCTTTTCTATAATGAATTCCTTAGATTGCTCTTTAGGGTGAACAGGTAATTTTGGGGCTATAGCAGGAGCTTTTTGAATTGAAGGAGGATCATAAATTGGCTTTGTGGAGGAAGAGGCAGTGGCTTTATGGTGTACGGGCTCTTCTATGGGCTTTTACCCCTTACTGGCAGAATTAGGAGGGGTTTTCTCTTTTTGTGTGGAATCTTCGACCTGATCTTGTATTCAGGTCCTCTTTCTAGAGGATATGAGGTCATACTTCTTATGGAGATGAGCTTGCATAAAGTCCAAAAATTGTCTGAAATAATCATAAATATCTCTATCCTCTGGAGAAACCTCTTTCTCTTCTAGCTCCACTTGCAGAGTAAGTTCCCCTTCTTCATCTTCTGAGTAGACAAGGAATTGATCCTCCTGACAATAAGGAGATACCTCAGTTTTTCCTTCCACTTTCCCTTCTGTTGTGGCCAGCAACAACCCCCCTTTTTTTATTTAGTATTAGTAATAATACTAAATAAATGGGGACCCTTAGTTTAAAAATCCAAAAAATTTATTGGTGTTTGTTTTCATTTTCAATAAAAACTACTATCATTAACTTAAGAAAATTCTTTTAATAATCTTTAAATAAACTTAAGTTTATGATAGACTAGAATAAAATCTCTCTTTGAAGGAAATATCGCATTCATCGCAAAAAGTAGAATATATCTTGAGCACAGCAGAATCTTCGACATTGCGATAGTGCGATCCAATGACATCGCACTAAAATATTTATTGCAAATCGCATATCGCAGAAAAAATATTAACGGATATTTTTCACATGATACATTTTGCGATATTTTGATTTCGCGATGTTATGAGATTGTGATTTTAGAAAGTTGCGATTTATGATATGGCGATGACGCGGATTTTCTGATTTTCGATATTGCGATTCGCGATATTGCGATTTTGCGATATTGCAAAGCAAATCGCAGATCACAAGATTGCACATGCTGAAAGCTCGTTGTACGAAGAAAATCTTTCCGTAAATCGAGACCCGTTATGCGCCTTAATGTCAAGTTAATGAATGGATTGTCAATTATTAATGAAAAAGGATTTTGTTTTGATCGAAGGGTTATTTCATGATTAAATAATATATTTCATACGCCTTCAGCATTTAAAACTATCCCGTCACCTTTCTCATATCATTATTCTCACTTAATTCGTAAAACTGCAGGCGCGAAGAACAGGAGACTATACAAAGAAATATTCAGAGCATTATGGGAAAGAAAGAGAAAGCTCCGAGTTCTGGAAAGAAAGAGAAAGCTCCAAGTTCTGAAGCTAAAGAGATGGCATCCTTGTACGCAGACACTGCTTGCAACAAAGACGCTGGCATCACCACTTGGGAGGGTATGTTTAGTTTGCTTGAAAAAGAGAACCCAAGGGTAATGGATGTTTCAGCTACTGCGGGCTCAAGTAATTCTTCTGAAGCATCTCTTACAGAGCTATCTTGTTCGTTTTTTCACCGAATAGCAGCAAGACCAAGAATTCTTCCATATACAGACATGGTAAAATGGGTGCTGGATAGCACTGATATCACAGACAGACAGTTCAAAACTCAAGGTCAAGAGCTCATCAGGTCATTCACTCCAAAATATTTGAGGCTTATGTATGATTTTCCCGAGCCTCAGGCAACTTACAACAAACAATTTATGGAGAAATTTGCCAAGGAATATGCCAATTTGGCGGAATCCACCAAGGAATGGTCTAGAAGAGATGAACCATTGAAGAAAGATAAACATGGTATGTACAGTACTGGCTCACTCACTTCTCCATATTTTTTTGCTGCTGCTATGCTATGTAGGCTTTTTGGAAAGCCTGACATTAATAAGTTTTTTCCTGAATGGATTCCCTTATTAAATGCTGCTGTCAACGTTGCCATTGTGGACTGGGCTAAAATACTGTCTGATAATTTAGCCACGGCTATTTTCAATTACCGGTCTAAACAGACTGTGTCTCAGAGGATTTATCCTCCTTTTTATCTATCTTCTTATGTTATGGATTCAATCTGCTTTGTTTCTAAGTTCCCTTTAATGGGTTGGCGATGGACAATTCATGATCCCTTGCCCATCCATGTCTATCACAAAGAGTTTTGGGAATCAAAATTTGTTCCTCATTTTTATAAAATTTGCCATGGCATAATGTTGCCTCTATACAGAGTGTTGTATAATAAGGATGCTCCAAGGTTTTCCCCAGAAGCAGAAGTAGACATTCTCCCTGTCGCAAGATGGTTTTGAGAAGAGTTATTTACTTATGTGAGGGTTTTTTGGAAGTTTTGCTTCTCCCCATGTTTTACCCCTGTATGTTCCGGACAAACTTATAGCTCGGGAAATTGCATATCAAACCTGTGGAGAGGGAGGTTTGAAAAAAGAATTAAAGGATAAAAGGAAGGCCATTTGGCCACAATTTCCTGTTTCCTATGGAGAATTTTCATTATTTGATGTTGGTCATGCATTTAAGGAAGTAAACAATATTACATGTTTACAATTGTTTAATTTTCCGAAAAGGCTATTCGACCCGTATGATATTGTCAAGGATTTCACCACTGCAGTCAAAGTAAGAGTATTTTCTGGAGAAGAAGATCTTTTTGATGATATGTTTCAAGAAAAAGGTTCATTTAAAGAAATTTTGCATTTAGCTCAAGCACGGTTCTCCCCAGAAGAATTTCAAGAGTTTAAAATATACAGAGAAAGAAGATTGACTACTATTCCTTTGGATAATTTGCGCTTGGAACCCGCAAGGGAACCAACTCATAGTGTCAGTCTCAGTGGCAGCTCAGATTCAGAGAGATCTAAGTCAAATTCTGACAAAGAAATTTCTGAACATTCTAAAAAATCTGATCAGGATAAAAGTGAAGGCCCAGTGAAGGATACAGCTCAATCAAAAGAGCTCTCACAACAACAGACTTCAACTACTCCACAGTTGAATCTTCCACCTCTTAATGTACATCAACCATCTATCAGCACTCATTTAGATAAAGAATGGGAAACATTTAATGATTTTATTAATGTTGAAGGACAGAACATACAAACTCCTATACAGACAGCAAAAGGTTTGGTTACAGAAATAAGTGGCAATGTCACAGAAAAATAACATATACCCATTACTCCCTCTGCCGAGCTTGTACTTAAAATAGAGGAAATTCCTCCTCTGGATATATTCAACAGTCCGCAACATAAAGCAGTAGTAAGGAAGCAAAGAAAGAAGAGAAAATTAGAAAGTGCGATCTCTACTGATGCAGAACAATTGGATGTTTTATGGAAAGATCCTACTACAGATCCCACTGAAAATCTTACTAAATTATCTCAGATAACAGGAGCTTATGCCTCCACAACTATTGACAAAGCATCTGAGGTAAGGCTGTTATTAAATGAAAAAGAGGATCAAATACAAGTTCGGGTATCAGAAAATCTTGGCCGAAAAAGAAAAACAAATACATATTATGCAAGAAACACATAAAGACGACCCCAAGCTTACAGAATTTATCTCAGAGTCTATTTCTTTGAATAATCAACTGCTGCAACAAAAAGATATATTATGCCAAAATATTTCACAGTGGAACTCTTTTTGTCAAGAAAGTGATAAAATCACTAATCATGTCGTAGAATTATGACATGATTATGATTTAACTAATGAAAGAGTTAATAATTATTTGGCATGGAAAAAGACAGAGGAAGGAAAAAGAGTAGGAGCACCAATTATCAATGACAGCCATAAAGAAATACTCTTCAATAAATGAGATGCTGTTGTGTAACCAGCTCCAAAAAGAGAAGAAAAGAGATATAAACGCCTTAGAAATGAGCCACTTCGAGGGGGCAACCTCCAATACATTACATAAATGAACAATTCTTGGATGATACAATTCACAAAACCTCCTTTCTATATATAGGAGTCCATGGGGCCATAATGTAATCCTAGTGGGCCACAATGTAATCCTAGCCGACCTAACAATAATAATTTAAGGGCACAATAATAACAAATGGGGGTTACAAGGGTACAATAATAACAATAAGGGGTTTACACTAACAATAATAAGGGGCTATACTAGTGATATAGGGACCTAACATGCCCCTCTCCTTCAAAAAAGTGTTGTCCTCAACACTTGAGTAGCTCCGGGTGCTTCTGTACAAAATTCTCATCCTCCCATGTAGAATCTTCAGTGGGTAAGTTCTTCCACTTGATGAGATACTCTGAAATTGATCGATTCCGTAGTTATCGAGTTCTTGTTTCCGTGACCGCTTCCGGTTCCAATATGATTTTTCCTTCCTCATCAAGTTCTGGCAATATTGTTTGAACTGGAAGATTTTCACCTATAACCTTCTTTAAGCATGAAACATGGAAAACTGGATGTAATCGCGAAGAAGTAGGAAGCTCCAATTTGTATGCCATAGTACCAATCTTTTGCAACACCTTGTAAGGACCATAGTACTTTGGTGATAATTTATTATCCTTCTTAGCTTTCTTGAGGGACATTTTTTTGTATGGTTGTAGCTGTAAAAATACTTAGTCTCCTACATCAAAACTTCTCTCATTGCGATGTTGATCTTCCTGTTGTTTCATTCGATTTTGTGCCAAATTAAGGTTATCCTTTAAGAGTTGGAGAACTTCTTGCTGATGCTCGATGTGATCTTCCACTGCTTGAACCTTCGAATTTTCCCTTAAAGATGATGTGATGGATGGTGGATGATATCCATAAAGTGCCATAAATGGGCTCATTTTTGCTGCAGTATGGAAGGAAGTGTTATACCACCATTCGGCAAGAGGTAACCACTTGACCCATTGTGTTTGTTTATCAGATACAAAACAACGAAGATATCCTTCCAAACATTTATTTACTATCTCAGTTTGACCATCAGATTGAGGATGATAAGATGAGCTATGAGCTAATTGAGTACGCAAACAAGAAAATAACTCCGTCCAAAAATTTCCAGTAAAAATGGGATCTCTGTCGCTCACAATAACCCTTGGGCTTCCATGTAGCTTTTGAATTATGTCCATAAATGTAGTAGCAACTGTACTTGCTTTAAATGGATGTGATAATGCACAAAAGTGTGCATACTTGGTAAGTCTATCAACTACCACCATGATGACACTCTTTCCTTCGGACTTAGGTAAACCTGTGATAAAATCCATTGAAATCTCCTCCCAACGTTGACTTGGAATGGATAAAGGTTGTAGAAGTCCAGGGGTCTTAATTGTTTCCACTTTATTCTGCTGGAAAACCAAACATTCCGCCACAAACTTTTGAATATCAGATTTAAGGCCATCCCAAAAAAATTCTTTCTTCACCCTGTGGTAAGTTTTTAAAAATCCTGAGTGTCCTCCTAAAGGAGAAGTGTGCAATTCCGGAAGAATCTTTTGTTTTAGTTGGGAATTCTTACAAAGATATAAGCGATCTTTGTACCATAAGGAATCATTTTTCCAACTAAATGTATCAGATGTACTAGGATCTTCCTGCAACTTTTGAATGAGTGTCCATACATCTTTGTCCTTCTTCCATTCATCTCTTGCTTCGGTTATCCAATCTGGTTGGATAATAGAAATGGCACAAAGCAATGCTTCACCTCTTCATTCTTTCTTGAGAGTGCATCTGCAACAACATTAAGCTTTCCTTTTTTGTAGATTATTTCAAAGTCATAACCCAACATCTTTGTGACCCATTTTTGCTACTCTTCTAATGATAGTCTTTGTTCCAAAAAGTGTTTAAGACTATCGTGATCAGTTTTTACCTTGAAGTGTCTTCCCATTAGGTAAGTTCGCCATTTCTTTAGTGCATGCAGTATTGCTAACATTTCCTTCTCATAAATAGGTTTCTGTAAATACTTTCCTTTGATTGGACGACTTTCAAAAGAAATGGTTCTTCCTTCCTGCATTAAAACTGCACCAATTCCATTTCCTGAGGCATCACATTCCACAATAAAGGTTTTTGTGAAGTCTGGCGTAGCTAAGACCGGTGCTAGGCACATTGCCTCTTTAAGATGTTCAAAGGCCTTAGTTGCTTCAGGAGTCCATGAAAATGCATCTTTCTTCAATAATGTTGTTAGAGGTGCTGCTATTCCCCCATAATTCTTAACAAACTTGCGATAATACCCTGTTAACCCGAGAAATCCTCGCAACTGCTTTATGGTTGTGGGAACTTTCCATTCCTTAATGGCTTTAATTTTGTTAGGGTCTACTTTAACACCCTCGTGAGATACAATATGACCCAGATATTCCACCTCTTGTGCTCCAAAGAAACATTTGGATTTTTTTGCATATAATTGTTTCTCCTGCAATAGTTTGAGCACCCTGTCAACATGTTCAACATGATCCTTCCAAGACCTCTTGTAGATTAGTATATCATCAAAAAATACTAGCACAAATTTTCTAAGGAAGGGTTTGAAAATGGAATTCATCAACCCTTGAAATGTTGAAGGTGCATTAGAGATGGTAAGAACCCCCTAAATTTATATATATAAAAAATAGGCGAATCCCCATGATACATAGGAAAAATGGAAGGCGATTTTATTAATAATATAATATGTATATATAATTTTTTGGCGAATCTCTCACGAGATTATATTATCCTGTAACTTTGACTAGGTTGAATTATACCTGCCTCTAACATTTCTGCAATCATACGTTCAATTTCGCTCTTTTGGAACTAAGGATATCTATAAGGCCTGATGTTTGGAGGAACACTTCCTGGAATCAAATGAATAGCATGATCATGATCACGAATAGGTGGGAGTCCTTTGGGAGTTTCAAACACCTTGGAATGATTGTCCAAGACTTGTTGGAGATCTGCAGAAACAGATGATTTTGATGTCGGAACTTCTAGTGAGCATAATTGTGCAATTACGCCTCGTTGTTCTTTCTTTAGAAGCTTTGTCATGACATTAGAGCTTATTATCCTTCCCGGCTTCCCTTCAATACCCCGTAATTCGACTTCCTTTCCTTCTGAAAAAAATTTCAAGAAAAGTTCTTGAAAATTAAAAGCCACTGTCCCCAAAGATTGTAACCATTGTACTCCTAGTACAACATCAACACCTCCCATAGGAGTGGAAAGCATTGGACTAGTCAATACATATTCCCCCATGGTTAGCTTGATATTATGGCATTTTCTAGAGCAATTTATAGTTCCTCCATTTGCAACCATCAATTGACATTCTGGTGCTAGGTATAGGAAACAATTTAATTCCTTGGCTACCTTACAATGAATAAAATTATGGGTGCTACCTGAATCAATCAACACTATTACCTTTTTCTTCTTGATTTGTCCTTGTATCTCGAGAGTTTGAGGAGTGGTAATTCCTGCCAGTGCATTACACGATATGGTCGGATTCATTTCTTCCTCTTCTAGGGTTGGTTCCCGGTGTATATCCTCTTCTTGTTCATTTTCTTCTTCCTCTTCACAATCTATGTAAAATAATTTCTTCTCAGCACACTTATGACCTTTAGTGTATTTTCTATCACAACCGTAGCAAAGCCCTTTTGCTCTTTTTTCTTCCAATTGTTGTGGTGTCAACCTTGTAGGTTGTGGAAATCTAGGCGTAGCAACACTTCCTTCTTTATAGAATTGAGTGGTAAGCTTCCTTGTCGCCATAATTTTACATTCAACTTTTCTTGCCAACCTGAATGCCTTCTCCAATGAATCAGGTTCCAAAACACGAACTTCATGTTGGATGTTATCCTTTAGAGTACCTAAGAAGAGATCAATCCTGTGTTCCTCTGGAATATTAGTTACCCTTATATTCAATTTTTAGAAGTCCTCAATGTGCTGCCCCACTAAACCCTTTTGTTTGAGATTTATCAATTGGCTAAAGAAGGTGTTGCTCTTTGTATCCTCATAATGTGCTATCATTTCCTCCATAAAAATTGACCAAGTGACAATTTTTTTATGGGAGCAAAGCCATTGATACCCATACAAATGTATTTTGGTCTAAATGTAAAGTTGCAATGCGTACCTTTTGTGTGTTTTGCACGTTATGGAGATCAAAATATTGCTCCATCTGTAGTATCCATGTTACAGGATCCTTTCCATCAAACTTCCTCATATCCATTTTTGGAATATGGTGGTTCTTCCCGCCAACATTAGAGGTTATGAAATCATGATTAACATTTATTTTTTTCTCATCATGGGGTTTTTCTACTATATTTCCACCATTAGGAATCGTTTCTTGTTTTAAGCTTGTCATCAAGCCTTCCATGTATGCTTTTAGATCATTCTTCATGTTTTCCATGTTGTCTTTCATGTTTTCATCGATCTTAGCTTCCATGTCATCAATCTTAGCTTCCATGCCCACTTCCATGCCATCCATCTTAGATTCCAAACCATTCATCTTAGCTTTCACGCCTTTCTTCAAACCATCCATCTTAGTTTCCATGCCTTTCTTCAAAACTTCCATTTCATTTTTTGTTGTTCTTTGCGAGAGCGAAATTTGTTGCACTTGCTCTTGTAATTTTGATATGTCATGTTGTCATTCTTCGTCTTCATGAGTCATAGTAGAGCCTTCTAAAGGCTTAATGGGAGTTGAATTCTTTTTAGGGGCCATTTTAGAATCCAATACTGATATCTATTCTACAGTATTCCCTTGGAATCAATTCAACTTGATTCTTCAAACAAGACTTATGCAATTGGAAAAAAATACACACCTTTTACTTGCTTTTTAGGAGCTCTGTATTGAAATTGAATTATATCTGTAATTGAGAATCTTAAATATCTGAAATTCACTACTGTAGTAGCCTTCTGAATTGTCTTTCAAATGCCACATATATGATCTGATTTGAATTCTTCAAGACAAAGTTATTTTCAATCTCCCACAATGACCCAACTTTGGACTGGTTCAGTAGAGCGAACTTGTACGGATTGCCACGTGTCACTGTTTTGTCCTTCATCTCTAAAAGTGATAGCCAAGAGACTGCGGTCCATGTGCTTGCAACCAATTTTTACGGCACTCCAATCCGATGCCCAGAGAGAGAGTTATTGAATTTTTCCCATGATCACCTCTTTGAGATGAAATTCAGGAGCCTGAAAAAGCACTACCTTCCACAGATTATATCTCCAAAAATATTGCGAACCAAGCTCTGAAATTTTTTGACGACTTTATTTAGGATTTCCGCTTCGCACCATATGAATTTCAGATTCTGAACCTTCGTAGAAAAATTTTTATAGTGCAAATGCCACGCTGACCTGTTTAGGATCCTGAAACAATACCTAACTTCCATAGATCATATCTCCGAAAATATTGCGAACCAAGCTCTGAAATTTTTATAAAAACTTCCTCAAGATTTCAGCTTCGCACCCTAAAAATTTCAGCTTCTGAAGCTTCGTATAAAAAAATTTATAGCGAAAATTCCACGATGACCTGTTTGGAGCAGCGAAACCCTAGAATCCCAAATCTCTGATACCAAATGTTGTGTAACCAGCTCCAAAAATAGAAGAAAAGAGATATCCACGCCTTAGAAATAAGCCACTTCGAGGGGGCAACCTCCAATACATTACATGAATGAACAATTCTTGGATGATACAATTTACAAAACTTCCTTTCTATATATAGGAGTCCATGGGGCCATAATGTAATCCTAATGGGCCACAATGTAATCCTAGCCGACCTAACAATAATAATTTAAGGGCACAATAATAACAAAATGGGGGTTACAAGGGTTCAATAATAACAATAAGGGGGTTAAACTAACCATAATAAAGGACTATACTAGTGATATAGGGACCTAACAGGATAAAACAGAGTTTGTAAAGGGCAGACAAATTTTAGATGGTATTGTGACTGTGCAAGTGGCTATTCATTCTCTTTGCCTCCTCAAAGCTAAAGGTATCTTGATTAAGTTAGATTTGGAAAAAGCCTATGATAGCCTTAATTGGAAGTATCTTCAGCAAATTTTACTTTCCTTTTGTTTTGATGATTGTTGGGTCTAGTGGGTGTTGTTAGGCATTACCTCTGCTCATTTTTCTATTTTAGTGAATGGGTCTCCTTCAAGTTCCTTTACAGCTTCTCGAGGCCCTCGACAGGGTGACTCCATTTCTCTATTCCTCTTTATCTTAGCAGCTGAGGGGTTGGGCATATATATTAAGCATAAAATTTAGGATGGAGTGTTTAAAGGTCTTGACTTGTGGGGTCTGAATCTAACTTTGTCACATCAGCAATTTTTGGACGATATTATGCTATTTTTTCAAGCTATAATCCATGAATGAAAATCAATATTGGAAATTTTAAACTTGTTTATGGAGGCTTCAGGTACACAGATTAATAAAGGAAAATAAAATATTTTCTTTTTTAACACGACTCCCCAATAAAAAATATTTATTACTAGGACCCTTGGTTTTAGTATGGGGATACTTCCCTTTAATTATCTTGGGATGCCTTTGCCTGAGAATTCTGTTAAATCCAGTGGTTGGAAAGATATTTTAAATAGAATCCAAAATCGCATGCTTAATTGGTCCTTTAGAGCCTTAAATATGCCTAGTTTAGTTATTCTTCTTAGACATGTTCTTCAAGCTATCCCTATCTATCATTTTTCAGGTATGGCTTGTCCAAAAAAAACCTGTGAGGATATGGTTTGTTTGTTTAATAAATTCTTATGGCAAGGAGCCTAGGAGAAGCGAAAATGGGCTCTTCTTTCTTGGGATAAACTTACATTACCAAAGCTTAAAGGGGGGCTAGGTCTCAGAGATCCCTATACTCGTAATCAAGTCATGGGGGCAAAGTTGTGGTGGAGGTGGTTACAAGGAGGTGTAACGTTATGGTAGTGTATATGGGAAAGGAAATATCATATGCCTCAAACGGTAAAGGAAAGGCTCAATTGCCTTAATATTAAAAAAGGTTCAGGGATTTGGAATCTTGCAGCTGCTAATAGACATTTGATAAGGATTCATTGTTTCTGGGACGTCAGAGATGGAAATTTGGCAGATTTTTGGGAATATTCTTGGCAGCAGCGGGAAAAGTTATTTACAAGATTAGATTTGGAGGAAATATTTTTGTTTACACGAAATACCCACAGTAAGGAAGTTCAAAACTATTGGAAAGACCATAATGATCAATTTTTGTGGAGATGGAAACAAAAGCAGCAGAGGCAGCAGGCCCCAGAAACACAACAATGGGAAAATTTTGCAAAATAACTTCACACTAGGAAAATTCCTATTCAGGTGGGTAATGATATTTTGCGATGGGTTTATAGGCCAAGAGGAATGTTTAAAATTCAGGAAGCCTATCAGTTGCAAGCAAATAAACTTCAAATCTTGGAAAATCGATTGTGGAAGAAAATTTGGTCTATAAAGCATTGGCCAAAAATAGAGCATTTTTTGTGGCTTGTTGGGCATGGGAGGATCCTCACTTGGGATGAAATACAAAAAATGGGAATGAATGTGTTGTCAAAATTTGTGTTGTGTGAAGCACCGGAAGAAACTACGGAAAATCTTCTAAATACTTGTACACTAGTTGATCATATGTGGTCAAATCTCTACAGACTATTTGAGAAAACTAATAAAAATAATAACAGTCTTCGGAAAACAATTGAAAAGTGGAGAAAGGGAGGATACAAAAGCCCTGTGGTGAAAAGAGCCTAGATACTTGTAATGGCATTCTTACTCTGGTCCCACTGGAAAGAAAGGAATAGAAGGATTTTCCAAGAATGCAAGCTTAGCAATGAGGAAATTTGGAACATCACTAAGCAAGGAATTAAAGAAACAATACTGGCTGAAATATGGGAGCATGATGATTGGGTAGTTCAAGGGCTGGAAGGGAGAATTATTCACCATATAAACTTGAAGGAAGAAATTTTATCACCATCTTCCTGGAAATAATTACCTCTCCCATATCAAGTGAGAAATTCTTTCGATAGACCGCAATTAGGCTTTGTAAAATTAAATTATGATGGAGCTTTGAAAGGTAACCCTGGCCAGGCAGGTGCTAGTGGAATCTTCAGAGACTGTACAGGAACAACTCTAAGAATTTTTTCCATTGATTTAGTGTACACTACAAATAATGAGGGAGAGTTAGCAGTGGTGAAATTAGGTCTGGAAATTGCTAACCGTGAACACTATAATAGGCTGGAAATCGAAGGGGATTCAGTAATGGCCACTAGTATTATTAGAAAAATTTTACAAGGAAAAAATTGGGAAATTATTACTAAAAGTTGGAGAATGGAAATATTGGTACAGGAAATTCAAAAAGCTTTGATTAAAATTGAATACACCATACGTTTGCATGTGAGAAGGAAAGGAAACAAATCGGCAGATTGTCTTGCGAACTGGGCATGTCAAACCGATGAAGGATTTTTGGATTGCCCATGGAAATGGGTATATGAGTTGGTTCCTGGACTATGGAATATTCTAATCGAGGATTAGAACTCTAGAAGACAGGAACATATTATTCCCTGATCGGGGTGTATTATGGGAGGAATGGAGCTTAACCAACGTGACTAGGACCATAGCCTACCATGTGGGGAGGAAATCCAACACGTAGAGATAGCATGCAAATGCCAGGAGGATAATGGGAGATGGGACCTCCGGAACCAAACACCATAAATGCTTTGTATACCCATGCGATTCCAATTGGGTCACCCAATAGGGATGTCAGGAAATTTTAGGAAAAGGGGAGGGGGGGTGCGGTGATATGAATGGTAAGGTTATTTTGCATGGGAATGTTTGGATTTCTGTTCCGTGGTTTTCTTTGGAAGCTAGTTGTGCTTGTAGGGGTTTTCTCCGGAGCAGGTTCAAGGTGACGACCCAAGCAGAAAATTGGTATGTATCACCAAATTTACCCTTTGAGCCACAAATTTTTGACTATCGTCATTTGTGGATAATGGTAATGGTCTTCTTAGATTATTTGTCTGAATGGAGGTTTGCTCAGTTCTAGTATAAAAAAATGCAGAAGGTTGACGAAGCTGGTTATACGCTTATTCTTCCTCAATGGGTTTCTGTTCTGTTACCCAAATCTCTGTCTAGAACTTCATCTCAATCTTTGTTTCCTAATCCCGTTCCTGGTATTGTTAGAATTATGGTTATCAAATTCTGTTATAATTTTTGGTTGATGCAACTCTGTAATGGGTTCGTTAGGTGCTTTTATGCTAGATTTCTATATTTGGGTTCTGGTTGGGTTGTTTTCTCTGGTAAAAATTCCTCTATAGCTACATAGAAGGGGTATGGCTTAGTCCTTGTCTTTTTGTTAGGTAGTTTATGTAGCCTGTTGACAGTTCAATTACATTTCCTTTGCAAAGATGAAAGGACTTTCTTGCAGCTGAATATGCTTCTCCCAAGTTTGTTTAATTTTCACAATTCTACTAATAGGGTTCTGAAGATTTCTCTCTCCATGTCGGTCTTCTATAATAGCTACACTCTTTGGGTCTTGTGTAATGGCTATAATATTTGGGTTGTGCTTCATTTCTTTCCAGCCTGGTTCAGTTTTATTAGTGTCTGGTCTTTCCTTTTATCTCATATCTATCTCACGGAGCATAACTTAGGTGATGGAACTTCTCTATGATCTCAGTCTCATATTTTATCTACGAATCTAACTGGTGTTGTTGTTTGGATGGTAGCTTCAGCAGATTTGTTAGGTTTCTTTAACATGGTTAAAAGAGGAAGGAATCCCATTGGAGGAAAAGGAAAACAACCTACTTCTGAGCGGGATCAGAAAAGAGGAAGAAAATTTGCGTAGCAACATATGGAACTGCTGGTTTAAACCTTTATGTCAGAAATCCAAAATTCAGTACGCTCCTGCATTTATGGTTGCGAAACAAAGGTTTTAAATAACTTGGACAAGGAAGATGAAATGACTTTGGAGGACATGCAGAATGTGGTTAACGACCCTGGGCACACTCGGGGCTGAACCTTTTTGTTTCAACAATCAGTTAGAACTTACTGGTTAATTAAATGCCTGTTAGCTAAGGCAGTTATGTCGATAGAAAAAACAAAGTTGGAATCAACTTTGGCAGATATTAATAGGAACATTCAGGAAATCAACCTTCATCAGTTTCATCAGTATGCGAGGCTTGGAAGTTTGGAGAAGGAAATTAAGTCTATACAACAGGTCACAGTTGACTTACTAGGGTCTAATGCCAAAGATCCAACACAAGTGGAATCTGAGGAAGATTAAGGGTTTCATGATCAAATGTCTTACTTTCTTTTTAGCAGCTAGCACTTTTTTCTTTATATGTTGTTATCTCCAGACATAGATATTAAGTATCATAAGATATGGTATAGACTATTAAGGCTTTTTATGTTTTGGTTGACATATTTTAAACTTCGATGGCCGAAATACTTGGTTTCCTGTGGGCAAGTTGAGGTCTAGTTTTGAATATTTTTTTGCCTGTCTTTTATTAATAGAAAATGGAAGGAACCACCTAATCTTACAAAAAATATATATATATTTTGTAACTACATAACGGTTTCTAACTACATACATACTCTTTTCGATTTTTTTTTGTTAACGAATATCAAATTTCTTCTATTAAAAAAAAACTATATACATATCTTCAGTTACCTAATTGTAGCTAAAAAAAATTACGTGTTTTTTTTACTTTAAAATAATAAACAAATTTCATATTATATGATGTCAAATTTAATCAAATTTTTATTCTAAAATTTTAAACAAATTTTTTCACTACATAATTTTAGCTTTTATAATTTTTTTTATTTTTCAATTCAAACAAAACTTACAAAGGAGAAAACCCACTAAGTCGTTATTGTAGATTATAGTTGTACAAAATTGGCACTATGTGATTAACAATAGAGAAAGTTGACATAAGCCTAAGGGGTTCTTTTACAAGTTTTGTCATAACCTTTCCCTTCATCCAATACATATTGCAGAGTCTTCTAAAGAGAGAATGTATTCTATTTTATAACCTGATCCACAATGAAAGAAAATGTATTCTATTTTATAACCTAATTCATAGTGAAAGAAAATGGCGATGGATTTCACAAAGTATTAGTTTGTAACCTGATCCATAATGAAAGAAAATGGCCAGGGATGTCACAAGTTATCATTCACATAATATCTATTCACGTTCTCAGTTGAAATAGATCCTATTAAATGCATGGTGGCCAGAGAAACTAAAAATTCAAAATAGATATCTATTATGGCATCCATCTTCTCTACAAACCATCCAAATTTCCCATCTTATATGACAATTTCTCATAATAACCACTCAATTTACTCTCCAATTTTTGAAACCCCTACCCATGCTGGGTAGATCAGAGTGTAAAATCAAATGTTCCTGTGGCTTTTTTAAAGGGTTCATAAACAAAATAGAAAATGAAAAAGTCAATAGTGTGGTATAATAATTGATTTTTGAATCATTATGACAAAAAAAACATCACATTAGCTCACAAAATATATCTAATGCTATAAGGATGTGAGATGATAAAAATGTTTTGAATCATAATAACTAGATTTGTAATTATAAAATATAAAACTATAACTTAAAATTGTGAAATTACTTTGTATTTTTTGTTTCATATGTATATAGAGAAATAATAAACCAAGTTTGGAGTTAAGAAATAAACCATAACATAAATAAAAATATCTCCTTCCAAAAATGACTTCATATTAAAATGACATTCACTTTCTTGTATACCAAGGCTATTTTTATTCATATACAGTATACAATTTCTGACAAGTCATTTCATACTTGCTTCAGAGGATTATTAATCACCAAAGGATTTTCACCCCAATTTTTCTATTTCAATATCTATAACAAATTTTGTATATATGTGAACATATTATGTTGGTTTATATATATGTTTTCACCCACAATTTCGTATTTCAATATCTATACCAAAATTTTCTATTTGATAACTCCTATTATCAATATCTTTGAAACCTCCATGACCTACTTCCATGGAAGCAAAAATTGCCTTTCATTCCTTCACAATGGCTCCTTCTCTATAACAACTTGTTTCTTATAGACTACTCTTTCCTATGCTATTTTTTAGAAAATTATATATTACAGAGAACTGGAACAAACAAAATATATGCAGAAACACAAACATAGGGAACACATAAAATCAGAGAGACACAAATATACATAGTTCACCCAGTTTGGGATACGTCCACCCCAAATAGCCAGTCATTCCTTTCAATTATCCTTCAAAATGAAGAGATAGAACCTACAACAGATCCACTGTAATATATTTTGTTCTTTCTCATAGTCTCCCTATCTTTTTCTCACTCTAACAATACACATACAATACACAACCGTAATAGAATACCCTCATACAAGTGAGGGGTTGTCTTCTAGGGAAAAAAACCCTAAACTAAACATAAATTCTATCGTCAGATCATCTGCCTAATTAAAAGCCCAAATTGACTAGAAATTACTATACTTTTACAAGGAAATTTTAGATCTGTTTTTAGCTTCGGGAGACTGCCCCCGAAACCCCCTGCTAGGGGGGACTCCATAAAGTCACTGTTGCCGCCCTTAGACCCCCAGACAGAGTTTAATTACAAGGGTCCAACATTGTGATACAAAATAAACAAGATAATGAGGCTCCACACCCAACACTATTACCTTATGGCATTTCTTTTGCAACATGTGATGCAATTGCTAGTAGTATGTCTCTAGCAATTGTCAGAGGTTATAAAGGATAGAAATTTCTCTAAGTTTATAAATATTGGCAAATATTACTAGTTTTTAATATGCAAAAAAACTACTAGTGATACTTTTATAAAAATATTTATATTTCTAATGATTTTATATAGTCTCTATAAAATTTTGGCAATTAATAAGGTAAAATATTATTATACTATAAAATTTGGGCGAATCATATTCTAAAAAAATGAAAAGTCATGAATCTTATTTTTTTTTTAAACATGAAAAATTAGCTCACCTCCGAATATTAACCCCTAAAATTTTCCCTGGATTCATAATTAGATTTGTGTTTGTAAAATAATTTTTTCATCGCATAATTTATTAACATAAAACTTTTTTATTTTTTTCATCATATATTCTACCACTTATAGATTTATTTTACAAACTAAATTTAAAAAAAAAAAACTAAAAATAAAATAGTTAAAATTGATACTAGTAGACACCTATCAGTGAGTATACTCACTATTTAAAAAACACCAAAAAAATAGCAACACATAATTAACAAACAAACACATAATTAACAAACAAACACATAAATAAATAAATGTGTTTAAATAAATAATTAAGTATGTTTCATTGTTATATTTAATGATTAATTTAATTACTTCTCCTTGTCTCCCTATTTTTGTTCTCACATTAAGGCAAACAAATATTATTCTTAATTAAAGAAGAGAAAAACTAAGAAATGTCATGCTTCAGGTACTTTAGTTATTAAACTAATTCGTTCGAATCATATTCATAGTTTTGTTGTCCATTTAAGTAAACATACATGACATATTCATATAATAATGTTGTAGTGCTGCGAATATGTGTTTGTGTGATCATCGTTTGAGGATATTTTCGTTCGCCTTAAAATATTCTCATATACATTGTTTAATATTTTGCGTAACATCGCATAGTTGATTTTTAAATTCGTTAAATTGTAGTTAAGTGATAAATTGTGATTTTTTATTAATATTAACTTAAATATTTATTTTAGGAAAATAAATATTTTGTCTTGTAAAATAACCATTTTTAAAGCAATTAATATTTAATAATATAATAAATGATTGATATGTTATTAGATAATTTAATGATAGAATAGATTTGCATGCATTCACCTCAAATAAAGGATTAGAATTAAAATATTTATTTTTAGGGAGAGGTGTTAGCATAGATGTAGTTGAAGTTATGTAGTCAAAGATAGAGTTTTTTTTTTTTTTTGAGTTTTTACTTTACAAATTTATTATTTTTTTGGTTAGTTCATTGATAATTTAATTTTTCTACTCCATAGGTTGGATTTGTTACTTAAAAATATATTATTAAGAAAAAAATACATCTATAAATCTGTAAGAGAGATAATGTCATTTTCCCATTTATTTAGAGATGCCATATGTGACACTCGAAAAGAAAATAATAATTATAGATATGAAAAAATCACCATTATATCTATAAAAGACTAAAGAAGAGAGAATGAGTATCTTTATTGACAATAGAAGCTTGAAGATGAAGAAGAGAATCATAAGGGCATTAATCCACTATGGTAGTTGCAGAGACCAACCTTCATAACAATTTCTATGTAATCGACCAAAGGAGTAGTTGAACAATAATTAAAGTTGATATAATAGCCTTTAGATTTATTATGTACATGGTATTCTTGTGAGCATTTTGGACTTGCAATACATATTCCTAAAAACAAATTGGAAAATAAGAAAATGACACTTCATATCATATAACAAAGATAAAAAAAGCTCTTAACATAAATTTATTTCACTATGCAAACCCAACAAATAACAACACAATTTATTTAAGAGTGTAAACTTTTGTGATCCATATCATATTAAAATAAACCTTCTAAGAAATCATATGAAAATTTTTAGAACCTACGTGTTTTGAACTCCTAAATGTAATTCCATTCTCAAATATTGATATCATGACCTTTTTTTATATAACTTAAAAATAAAAAGTTCACATTTTACGGTATCTCATTAAGTCATTTCACTATATCTCATTAAGTCATTTCATGAATAAATTATCATTAATATATTTTACTTTCTTTTTATTTATCATTGTACATATCTTGATTTCATTATATATATATATATTAATAACTAAACTTTCATAAAAATATTCTACTTGATTTTTTAAATTCTGTACTTACCTTATGCTCATTTTCATTTTATTTATGTTAATGATTAATTATTTTTAAAATATTCTACTTGTTTCCCTTCTTAATAGTTTATATAAATTAATAACTAAATTATTATTCAAATATTTTATTTATTCTTTTTTATTTAAATATTTTATTTATTCTTTCTTAGATTTTTTTTATTTATTTTAGTTTCATTTTTATTTTATCTATATTAATGATTAGATTATTATTAAAATATTCTAACTTTTCCTATTTTAATTTCTTTATACATTAAAAATAATTTGATAATTAAAATATTATTAAAATACTCTACAAACAACTTATATTTACATTGCGGAAAAAAATACCTTTTAAATATGAAAATTACATTTCATATTTTAATAGTTTACATAAAACTTTTACCGAGATTAATATCTTCTATTGGCTACATCAACATCACTCATTCAAATTCAAACACGTTATCTCTACTAATAAGAATTAGCACCCGTCATCTCACGACCATATTTAAAATATTTAAAAAAATTACTATATTAAATAAATTTTTTTTTTTAATGATATGCCACCTTTTTATATTGCCATTCTTTGTTTATTGATCTTTAAATTTGGAGATAGAGGTGAAGCGGGCGTCGATATCAAATTTGACGTCAAGAGCTCTGTCAATTTTGTCAACAATTATATTTTAAATTTTAATAAATAATATTTTATTGGATTAAAAATGATATATATATATATATATATATATATATATATATATATATATATATATATATCTATCAGATAACTTTATAATAAACATCAAAATATTTATTTTATAATAAGTTTTATAATTTTTTTTTAAATTATAATATAATATAATTTAAATATATATTATATATATAGTTAATAAATTTTGATAGGCATAATATATATATATATATATAGCAGATAAATTCTGATAGGCATAACTCTATAATAGACATCAAAATATTTATTTTATAATAAATCTCATGTTTTTTTTAGTAAACTAATATTTCTATTTATTCATGTTAAAGATAGATTGAGAGTAGTTGTTAATAAAAAAGCTTATGGTCTCATTCTTACCAGACTTATTGGCTAGAAGATAATAGTAAAGGAACATTGTTAGCATGAAAAGAAAACTAAGAGACCACATGCAAATAGCCCCAAAATAGTAGAAGATCCCAAGAACTAGAATACCTCTAATTTACATACTTGTTCTAAGAGGTTTCCCAGATCTGGATTATATGGGTCATTTCATGGTGACGAAGGGGGACAAAAAGCTTCATGAACTTGTCCCTCCATATGTTCCATACTTCCTTCCAGATGGTCTAGCCTCTCACGAATCCTTTTTTGGCAGTGACACAAAGGTACCAGTCGGTCCATCATGTGCCACTAATTTTCTAGAGATCGTTCATAAAATCAATAATTCCATTCCTTCCATCATGGTGCTTTTATGCAAGCTATTTTAGGAGCATAGTAACCTGTTGAAGCTCTAAAGAATGAAATGGAGGATCCAATTCTATTCTTCCTAGAGAATGGACAACCTATTGATCTAATTGTTCGCCTAAATCCTGAATCTCTACCCAGTGTTCTACTCCATGGCCATGTGTCTTAACGCCCCTATGCACGCCACCACGTCGACATTGCATGGCCTCTTGGGCATCAATCGTATATTTCCAAACCAAATCCCAACACATATGTGTCGGTTCCTCTGAATTCTTTGGGTTGGTTGTAGGTTGGAAAGTGACTTCCTCAACATTAGGGATTCCACCCGGTCAGGAGCTTAAAGAAACTCCTTTTTTGTTTAAATGGTGGGTCTGGCTGGGGATAAAGGGACTAGTTTCCCATATAAAGAGATTTTATATAAGAAAAGAAATGAAATCAACACTAGCTGGGTGATTTATTCTAATGATAACATAAATTAAAACTAGATCTAACTACTTCCCAGGATTGGATTCATTTACATGATTAAGGCGTAGAATTTCACAAGCATGAAATAATATAGATCAATGCATACTTAATGAATATAAGCACATTTAGGAAACTAAATCAATTTAATTGATTTAGTTGATGAATAAAATTAATCACATAAAAGATCACTAAGTCTCACATCTAACAACATATCATTCAATATATTATATCAATAGTAATAAGAACATATATCACTTCAATGCTTATTAGAACAAAACTAATAGACAGAAATAAGTTTGCCAAATTTTTAGAAACATAAAACAATCAATACACAAATAATAATACCCGTTGCATCATAGATTTAGATATGAAAAGATAGTTTCAAAGTTTAGACTTTCAATTAAATAACTTTCGTTCAAACAGTAGTGTAAGTTCCAAAAGTAGTCTTCTCAAAATTCTAGACCCCTTTCTAAATGCACGAAAGGGGTTTAAAAACTAATTAATATTACAAAAATAGAAGACTTGTGAAAGAAGTCTCTAATATTACTCTAAACTATAAAACTATAAACTAGGAAAACAAAATGCATAAGTTGTAATAGTTTAAGACTATTTCTCATATTCACTCTCGAGTTGGTCTTTGAGCTAGCAGCTTTGACCATATGTTCAAGCTGGGGGGGATGAATTAGCTGAATTCTCATATCTCTTGTGAATACTGCATCGTTGCATGCTGGAAGAAGCTGAGTTGCTGCATTGGAGAGGCACCTCAACATTATCAATTGGTTATGAGGCTTAATCAACAAGTACTAGTAAATCTCCATATTTAACCTTGTCATATTTTCTATGTAATGAGCTTTTTTGTTTGATGTCTCTTGCCAAGATTGCTTCAGGAAACTGGTATCTGACATGGTGTCTTTTGATGCTTCATGAATCATTTTGGCTTGAATAAGATAATATATTCTATACTCAGAGATGCGGGAAGATAAATTCTTAGCTCTGGTAATAGCTAATTCAAATCTCTTCATTATAGTATCCCAACCTCCAAATATTATATCTTTAATTGATTCTTCAAGATGAGGGAGATTGATCGCTCTACCCTGTGCAGTGTCTTGCCAATCTATGTAATTTGACACCTTGTCACCAATTTCTTCATAATAAGTTATCATATTAGAAATATGAGTGACTAATTGATCATTGGTCTTAACTTTCTCTTGAATTTGATTATAACTTCGATAGAAAATTTCTTGTTGTGTTGCTAGTAATGCTTTCAACTCTATTGCTTCTTTCTTTACTTCATTGATTTTGGGTTTTTCTTGGATTTTCAATCCTTTGCTGCAATTGATGAAACATTTGATATTTTTCTTTAATCTCATTTTTGAGTTTGAGTTTGAGACCTTCAAGCTCTTTTTGTAGATCATTGATGCTTGAGTGCAGCTCATGCTCGATCCTTTGCTTTTCATCAGAGGAGACTTGCTCCATTTGAGCAATTTTTTGATCTTTCATTAAAATTAATGATTCAACTTCTGTTGCCTTATCAATGGTTTCATTTGTATAAACACCTGTAAATTGAGATAATCTGTTAAGTTACCTCCCTAGAAATAATTGAGTTCCTTTCTAAAGGACTCACATTAGTGTTGCATCTATAGGAAATTCTGGAGAATCTTCCATCTTCCGCTTTTTCTTTGACCTGGTCATGACAACCTTGTGTCTTGGACTATAAAATACATCCAATGGAGGTATTTATTCAATTTTGAGGACTATTAAGTAGTTGGGAAAACCAATATGATTTCCATATCTTGGGCTGATGTATCTTTTGGTTTCTCCTTTGTATCATTGTGTCCTTGGATTTGGCTTTTCTCAAGAATAATTTTGGAAATCTCTATAGTACATTAGGTTTCCCTAATTTCTTCTTGATCCTTGGAGTTGTCTATATCAACATAAACATGTTGCACACCTAGCTCATCTGCATGAGTTATGGAACTTGAAGCACCCACAATAGGCACAGTTTCTGACTGAATGGTATTTTGAGTGACATGGGTATTAGTCTCATATCTTTCTTTCTCGAAATCTTCCCAATTTTGGATGAATTTATCATCCTACTGAACATTTGCGATTTTTTCTTCTTGAATCGGTAGTAATACCTGAGAAGTCATTACAAATATAACCTATTCTGCCTTCGGCTCTATTCTGTGGAACAAATAATATGGAAAATGGGCATTTCTCTGTTCTTGATACAATTTGAATCTTATCAAATATTATGGCTTGATTCTTTCAGCTGCCTTTTGCTGAACTGTTGAAAATTTGGTAATTGACTCAAAGATATCGTCAAATCTATCAGGCTCGCTTAGAAATGCTCACAGCTTGACCTGATTCATTATCTCTCTGGAAATACCATAGGAATCATAATTTCTATTGGGTAAAACTAGAAAATTGAAAGGTTTTAATTGATTAATTTCAAGACAGGCATGCATGAAAATTTCTAGGGCATATGAACCACAGGAAAAAGGAAAAGTTCTCCAAATGGTCTTTTTGGCATCTTTTAGGGTTTTTGTTAAACCATTACCAAATGTTTGATTAGTAATTTCTTTGGCCAACAACTTGTCTGGTATATACAAGGGTAGGACATGAGGATGGGCATAACTTCCAAAAATACGGATGTATGGAAAAAGTTCTCTTCACCAAACCACCTACCTACAAACTTAAGACTCTTATTGGCTTCAGCGGTGACTCTATGGATTTTTCTTTCGAAAATGACTTGGAAGACCAAAAGCATTACATCATTGCATATTATGAACATATGAGAATGATATTTTGATTCCCACAAGAAATATAACTGTATGTAGATGGGGGATTCAACTTCTTTGGTCCATTTCCATCCTAATGACGAAAATTCAAAGGAAAAAAAGACTTCTTCTAAGATATAGGAAATCATATAAAAATGAGAGACAAATTGGACAGGGCATTTAGATTTTATCTATAGGATGTGATAAATCTTATCAAATTATCAGAAATAATAGTAGCCCAATCTATAATATAGTCGTCAGTGGCTGCTTCTATCAATGGTGCCCAATTCTCTTTAAACTTGATCGTATTTACAGATCCAAAGAGACAACACATCATTGCAGCTATATGAAAGAATGGGATTTTAAGAGAGATGACTGAATACATACGCTTATTGTCGCACTTTTGTCCGTTAGCATCATTTCTCCATTCTTTAATTATAGTCGCAAGATTTTCATTCTCCTGCATGAACTCTTGAAAAAAATTGGAGTCATATCTCTTCTAGGGTTCTGGCAGTTTATACATATTCTTCAAATATGATGACGTGAGAGAGCTAATGACAATTCTGCTTCTAGTAACAAATTTTATATCTTGGATATCTACATTATCGAACACCCATTTAACTAAATCAGTATATGGAAACATCTTAGGACGAGAAACAAATCTGTGAAGAAAAGAATTAGCAGTGTTTGTCCATGATTCTGAATCATTGGATAAAGTGTCGTTGGCCACAAATTTTCTGTCCAGAATTACTTGCGGTTTCTCTTTCTCGAACAATTGATAGATCCCTTCCCATATTGAAGAACCAATTTCTGGGTTGCATGTAGTATCCGATATTAGGGGAGCCATTTCGTTGTTTTCCTCTTGTTTTATGACTAACAGTGACGAGGTGGAAAATTTCCTTCGTTCTTTAATCAAACTTGACATCCTTTTATGCCTAAGTGTTTGGAATTACCCTGTTGAAAATAAAACCAAAGAGGATAAGCTGAAATCACTTCGAAGGATATTAACTATCCTATCAACTTAACTCATGCATAATGGGAAATCCTTGGTATTAATATTTGGAATAATTACAAATCGATCACAAGACTCGAGATAACAAAACACCTGAATTAACATTAAATTAACAAGCATGGGTTCATGTGATTTTGACAGATGTCATCACATTGGGATTTGTTGATCAGTGAATTTGGTATATGACGAGTTTTCATGCTTCAAAGAAATCTGCAAAATGTGAAGTGCGATATTGTGATGAGTTTAGACGAGATACGATATCAGGCTATGTCAGATGATGGAATGCGATATCGGAATCTTTTAGGTGACGGTTTTCGCTAATTCGCATTTCGACGATTCACATATCGTAACTTAGCTACTCATACTTCGGAATTTCGCTATTTCAATGATTTTCTATTCGCAATTTCGTTGTTTTTTCCTTCCCACTTTTATGCTTTTTGTTTTATGGGTTATTTTAGGTGTTTTCTTATTTTTTAAAGAAAATTTAAAACTTGATATAATAAAATACTATCTTAAGGTTTTATATCTAAAAATAAATATTAACCTAAAAATTTTAAAGGGTCCCCATTATTATTTTTAATCTATTTTACTTGGATAATGGAGAGTTGTTGTAATACTACAACTGGGCCTTGCTGGTGTATCCAAATCAAATACGAAGATAATGATGTGGGCTATAAGGAGAGCAGTTGATTTTGACTTAGAACCCATCCACTAGCTTTCCAGAACTAAAATAACTATTACCCATACCAAGCCTGAAAGGAAAGATGATGCTAGGCTATCTCTCCACCACTCTGTTCACCAAAGAATTGCAAAACTCGATAAGGGAAGAGAAACCATGATGAATATTGACCCAATATTCCCAATTTTTAACTAGAAATATAGTCCTCCAATCTCTCTTTGAATAGTGATATCTATTGCACAAAAGCTACAAATTGTTCAAGGGGACGAGCCCTTAGAAGGGTCGTCACCTGAACCAAAAGGCTTAACCCACTAGAACACAAATTCCATGGAAAATATTGTTATTATTACATAAAAACTAGAAGACCCACTAGAAGAGATATTTTGAAACAAAGTTACTATGTGGAGAAGGATTTTACCAGAGGTTTGGAAAGTAATTAGAGATCCTATGATGATGCCTTAGTTTCCTAGACCAAGCGTTATGTCTGCCTTCAAAAATAAATATCCCATATTAATGGCTAAGCGTATGTAGATGAGCCTAGGTCCCAAATCCTTGTGCTCCGAAAATTTGCAATGGCAAAGCCAATATCTCCTAAACTAGTTGAAATTCCACTCCTCCTTATCTCAGTTTGGAAGGATAGGGATTTCAAAGGTAGAAGGTCACCCTGCACACCCAAATCCCATGTTCCATATGCAACCTTAACTTCCATCACCATGCACATCAAACATCAATCTATAGGGTCGTAAGTACTGGTTATAACTCTTAAGTTTTCCATATGCATTTCCTTCTGCCTGCCCCAAGAGGCTTCTTTGACACGCCTCACTAAAACCACATGACATGTGGGTAGGGGAGTTAATGCTCTGACCTATCGTCCATTTTCCTCCGATGTCACCCCAACAGGGAATAATACATCTCATTTTATTAACCTAAAAAAACCATAAAAACTAGTTAAAATATAACCTTGTTTTTAAATTATTACTATAATTGTTAATTATAGAAAGAGTTAATTACACTAATAGGCATGCCTATTTTGGAATAGTGCTTGTAGAATATTAATTTAATTATAAATAATTATTAGGTAGATGGTGAAGATTTACTCTCCTCATAATAGTCTAGAATATTCATAGTGGTATACAAAAATCAAAGCTTGAGATTTATCTCGAAAGTAGTTATGCCCATTTTTCCCTTTTACTTAAATTAATTCATCAAATAAAAATATCATATGAACAAGAGTCATATGAAGTGACTTATGGTTTTTTGGGCATGTGGTATTGGCCAATGGTATTGTAAGAAAACTTATTTACAAATTAATAATATCCATAGTAAAATGGGGATTAATATCCATGGTTAAAAATCTTGGGCCTTGTGTTTTTTAAATGTACATATGTTTAAGTTATATATTATTTCTTTTATAAATAGTAAAAAGTGAAATAAAAGCTGCTAGTCCATACCTTGAAATTATAATTATGTTATCTTGTCATGGTTACAATATATTGTTGTAAATAACCTAATCAAATAAATTCATTTTCAACCACTAAACTATGAGATGATTTCATTTTTTTATGCAAATCGAAAATATGTAGAGGTGAGAATCATGTTTCCATATCATGGAGTAAATTTTAGATGACACCCTTTTATAATTATTATTTTTAATTGAAATGAGATCTTTTTTTAATTTAATGGAATTATCATAGTCTTGTAGATTATGAACTACCATAGTTTCATTGACTAAACATTAATAACATTATTTTAATTTATCTTATATGAATGAATGACACAAGATATTAATTTTGGTGAAGGCTATCACTAGTTGAGATTAATACTTATAATGAGTAACACAAAGCTAGAATGACATTAAACAATTCCATAGATATGAAACAATCATATTTTATTTTTCTTTTTTTCTGGTCAAAGTCTAATTTATATTATCATTTCAAAATTTACATCATAAGTCAACATTGTTGTGATACATCTGAGCAACCCAAGCTGCAAAAAAGGCCATACTTGTCTCGGGTGCATGCTAAGGCAAACTGTGCCACTGGTTATTTCCTCCATAGGACTAGAAAAAAACAAGAAAATACAAAGCTTCATGTAGGAGGATTTGGAGGGGCTACTGGTTACCTTGCAAATAAACCTACACGGTTGTGAACATGGTAGTTGATGTGCTCGATATATATTTCCAGTTCTCGGAGGTGGTCATTGGAGTGTCGCAGCTAATGACGTAGACTCTCCAAATCATATAGAGTTTCATTTTGCATATGCTGAATATAATTAATGTAAGATATGAGTTCGTTACGTTCTTCATACCTCTGTTCTCTCATGTTGTCCAGATTGAGATGCATTTTTTGCAGTTGAACTAAAATCGTGTCCACGGTGACCAGAGCGTCAACTTGACTAGGCGACTAGGCTGGAGAGACCATCATGGAAGCTACACAATGCTGAATCTCGGTGGATTATGAATCCAATTTAGGGTCCTCATTTGGCCTACACTACTCCATCTCGCTAACAAGTCCTCCTTTGTGTGCACGTCCACATTGTCGTGGCATGAATTGCCCCTTCCCACACCTTGCTGCTTCCCAACTATAAGTCTAATTTCCCGCACAAAGTGAAACCCGATGAAACAGAGTACAACCGCACATACCACTTCCTGTTGTCCACCCACCAAAACCCACAAAATCACAAGACACTATCACCACCCCAATTCTCCAATCTTCGAACAATCATCTGTTCTTACTATCAATTTAAAATCAAATTATGATAATTTTCAAAAAATAATCATTAAAATATTTGATCCTATATTAATTATATAAATTATAAAAAAGTTTAATAAATATAAAAATGTATCCTACCAAACATATAAGAAGTGTATGGATGTGGGAATATGTGCATAGGTGTGGAAGTGGGGATGTGTGCGGAAGAGGAACATGTAGTAGGAAAATTGTTGTGTGGGGAGAAACATGCATGGAGGGAAGTATGTGGAGACATCCATAATATGTCTACCGTGTAATGTAAACGGAATTCCATTTAAAATGGCAATATTAGATTTCCATGGATAAAATATAAGATTTGTAGATATATTTTTTGATATAACATTGGATCAGTTAATTTTTAATTATTTATTGCATCAAGAGGCTCATTATATAAACCAATATGGGGGAGATGTGTAATTTTTTCCGTCCGGATGAAAATTTCACTAATGCTGGCCAAAATAACCTCCCTATATCCATCTTAACTCTGAATCTATCAAGCGCCAAGAGGGATCAAATCTCTCGAGGTGAAAACCTCTTTTTCAAGTTAAAAACTTAAGGAAAGGTTTGCAGCTTGAGATATTTGATCCCTCTCAACAGTTGATAGATCCAAGGTTAATATGGATCTAGGTTTGTTTCATTCGTGTGCAGCCAACGAAATTCTATGGAACATGTGATTAGTTTTATCAATAATATGTAAATACATCTAATATTAATATAACCATTTTAAATATGCTAAATATGTTTGAGATTTATCTAGTCATTTTAATTTTAAATTTTCTTAGTTACCTCATTTTGTTGAAATGATAAACATTGTAAAATAAATTTAATGATGAAAAATGATGAAATAAATTTTTGAATGCAAAGTGACAATGTAATAGTTTTGAATGATAGAAAATGTGTATAATAAGAATGTAGTCAATTACAAATAGTCATTGTGATTAATCTCAAACTATTTTCTTCCAATATTCTTATTGTCACCCTTGTTTTTTTTGTCATCATTTCATATCAATTATATGAAAAGGACAATTGAAGTTATAAATCATTTAAATATTTAGCTCGAGCTGTTGTAGTAAACATCATACCTTCTCTCTCTTTCTCTCCAATATTAATAGGTTTAATTACTATAACACAAAAATAAATGTACATTGTCAATAATGTTTTGTGTTTACACTGAAATCAATGCACACTACTAATTCAATGACTTTAAAATTAATGTACCATCATACATCCAATTACATCAAATTATAAATCAACATATACACTCACATCAATGCATCTAACGCAAAAAATAAAATAAGATTAGAAAACAACATCTACATTGAAATCAAGGCATCTAATGCAAGTAATCAAATCAGATTATAAATAAACATCTACACTCAAATCAATGTATCTAGTGCAAGTAAGAAAATAGGATTAGAAACCAAAATCTACACTCAAATCAATGCATCTAGTGCAAGCAATCAAATAGGATTATAAATCACCATCTACACAAAAATAAATGAATTTAGTGCAAGAAATCAAATAGAATTATAAATGATCTACATTGAAACCAATTCATCTAGTGTGAGGTATTAAATATAATTAGAAATCAACATCTGAATTGAACTTAAGGCATCTAGGGAAAGCAATCAAATAAGATTAGAAACCACCATCGACATTGATATCATTGAATTTAGTGAAAGCAATCAAATAGGATTACAAATAATCCACATTTAAATCAATGCATCTAGTGTAAGTAATCAAATATCATTAGAAATAAGCAACTACACTAAAATAGATGCATCTAGTGTAAGCAATCAAATTGGATTAGAAACCACCATCTACACTAATATCAATGCATATAGTCCAAGAAATCTTCTTCCCTCTCTCACCCATATATATCTATATCTCACTCTCTTGAACACACACACTCTCTCACTCCATATTTATCAATGTATCTGTCCCTCCCTCCCTGACTCCATTTATCTCTTCTTTCTCTTCACCTTCCATATATATCTCTATCTCCCTTTGTCTCTTTATATCAACCTCAAAACATACACTCTCTTTCTCCAATATATCTATCTCTCACTCCATCCTCCTCTCCCTCTCTCTCTCTCTCTCTATTCCCTTTCCCTCCCTCTCCCATGCTTCTATATCTCTTCCCTCCTATTGTCCTCTCTCCCTCTCTCTCTCCCTCCATCTCTCTCTCTCTCTCTCTCTCTCTCTCTCTCTCTCTCTCTCTCTATCTCTTTATTCTTATATCCATCTCTCTCCCCCTCCATCTCTCTCTCGCTCTCTCTCTTCCCAAATCTAGTACTACATGCCTCCATCTCCCCTTCTCCCCCCCTTCTCTCCATCTCTCCTTATTCGTATCTTAAATAACCCCCAAACATACACACTCTCCTTACATCTATCCCTTTTCATTCCTTCTCTCTCTCCACTTCTCACTCTCTATGTCTTTCCTCTTCCCTCCCTCTCCCCCCCTCCAAATCCGTCTCTATATCCCTCCCTCTCTCATCCTATCTCCCTCCCACTCTCCTCCTCTCTCTTTTCCTTTCTCTCTATCTCCATTTCTATCCTACTTTCCTCTCTATTACTCTCTCTCTCTCTCTCTCTCTCTCTATAATCCTCTCCCTTCCTCTCTATAATCCTTCCCTTATCACTCCTCCAATTTCTCCACCTCTATCATATGTCTTTGTTCCTCCCTCCCATATATATCTAGAGTTAATATATATATCATAATATAACTATCATATGTATTTTTTCATCCCTCCCATATATATGTAGAGTTAATATAAATATCATGATATATTGATATATATTATAATATAACAAATTCAATATTGTATTAAATTTAATAATATTAATATTATAATATATTAATATGAATATTAGATTTAATAATAATAATAATATTTATATTTATATTAGGGTTAATAATGTTTTATTTTCATATTAATAATAATTTTGTCCATAGTATTTGGCCCATAGGCTTGGTATATAATTAGATGTTGATTTCTAATCCTATTTGATATATTTTAATTTATTTACCTTACCTCTTTATACATCTTTTATATTTATTTATTTACCATACCTCTAGTTTATTTATTTCTTTAATGTACATATGTAGTTACTATAAAAAGAAGTTTTATTTATTTATTTGGTATCAAACTGGGGCTCTTGGTTGTAGCTTGATAACTGGAGAGGAGATCTATGATTTGTTGGCGAAATTTGGTTTTTTTTTTTTTTTTAGTGGTTGTCCTCACTGCTACAAATTACAAGGTATGGAAAAAAAATATAAAATCAGGGTTATTATCTTGTGGATGTTATATTTGGAGAGTAGTATATGAAGGTTGTGGCAAGGATCCAATTATAGATGATTTTTTGCAGTGGGATGGACAAGCTAGATGCATAATCTACAAGAATATTCATGATGATGATTTCAAGAGACAAGAAGGTTTGAAATATGCCAAGAAAATGTGGGATGAGCTAGAATCCATATATGTAGAGGGTACCAACAACAATAAGGAAAATTAGAAGAACAGAAACGAGAAGAAGAAAAATAAGAAGGGCCTTCAAAGACAAGAAGCTCATCCAAAAGAGTCTCATTATTCTAGTGCACATGATTCAACAGATGACGAGAAAAGATCAGAAAATCATGAAACCAAAGGCATAAACATTAATAATTTTCTTTTGAGTTATACCTTTGATGATTCATATTTAGATAATTCTAAAGAACATAGTGAAGATGAGGATAATTTTAAGATTCTTAGAGATGATATTTCTAGACTAACATCTAGACGCAACGATAAGAAACATTGTTGCAGATCTATGATGATAAGGAGGTAAAATAAAGAAAGATATTATTAGCTTAAGGATTAAATTGGAAGAATAAGAAAAAGTTGAGGAACGCATGAGGAAGTAGTACCAAGAGAAGGAAAAATAGTTTCAGAAATTAGAAATTGAAGTGGTGTATTTGAGAAAGAAACAAAATATGGAGAAGAGCATTGTGGCAGTAGATAGATTGCTTGAGATCCAAATATCACCTTTGGATAAATCTGGTCTTAGATTTCAAAAGGGTGAATGTAGTTTTCATGCAGGAAAAAATATCAAATAAGAACCCAAGAAACTTGTAGCAAACAATACCAACAACAAGAGTGAAAACCAAGGAAACAAGAAGCAGCACCAGTAGTTGATCAAGAAGAAAAACAAGAAGCACCCACATTTAGAAGATATTTTTCTCCAAGAGGAGATTGTGGCGGATCTATAAAATTTCAAAGGAATCAAAGCCTCTTCATTCCTTTAATTAGTAATGTTGAGTGTTAAAAATACCACAAATTTCGGCAATTTGCATCTAATTTCTAAAGCAAAACGTAAAGATCAAATCAACAGATATTGTAGCAATATCAATAGCCAAGGAGATTGACCAACATATATAATTGTGACTTTTGTGCTTAGTGTTACTCATGTCACCTATTTGGACATAAGGAAATATATTGAAGGTATAACTGATGGAGGATAGGAAAATTTCATATAAGGTTTATAGCTAGCATGAGAAAAGGAAGATTTGATCCTCTTATGCATGTGGAGTATTATACATGCCGTAATTTTTGCTATATGGAAAAAGATTTTTTGTTTCCCTATTATTGAAGGAAAATTTGACAAAAGAATAAAAATAAAAGGGGGCATAGAAGAAAACCAATGAAACAAGGAAAGAAGGAAGTGAAGGAAGAGAAGAATAAGCCAAAGACCGTGTGGAGGAAGGAGCAAAAACTCAAATAGTCAAGATAATTCCATTTTGCAATCCATGATTATTTCATCCATATTCATAGAAGAATTAAAATCGTGAGAGGTGAACAATCTCAGGGGGGAATTTGGTCACTTTATCAGTACAAGATTATTGCAACAACACATGATGATTATTTTGAGTGTCATGCACATTCAAGTCCACAAGATCAGCCTGTCTCTTGGAGGTATATTAAGCTTAGGAGAATCTATGCATGATATGGAGATTCATGATTTTCCTTTTATATTTCATTTATTTTCACTCATGTTATTATAGTAGCTCTATATGTATTTTCATGAGTAGAAAAATTTGCATTTTTAGCCATATATATGTGATCTAAATGGGAATATAATTTTTTTTGTGCTAAGTTCCAATTCATAATAAAAAGAAAGTTCTTGAGGATGGCAAGGTTAATTGCAATTTTAATATGATTTTTTATGTTTTTATGTGAATTTCATGAGAAAATTAACATAAACAAAACATTGAACAACAACATCTAATAGACATGAACATCACCATAAACAGTAACACAACAACACATGATTAAGAATTTCACCCCGTCTAGGCTACGTATCTTTGGTCCAACAACCAATGGCTTGAACCTCTTCTATTATTCTGAAAAGTGTGATTACATGTGTTTACAATTCTCAAACAACTCTGAAACCTGTTCCATCAACTCGAGAATGCCAAAAAATGTCTGTGTAGCCTATTTCTTCATTGAATTTGGCCAAAAACACATCAAGTTATCACGTCCCCTAGTTTCTCCACTATTTGTTCCACATTTTCGCCAAAATTGGGCACCGAACCCACAATTTCACCCCAAAAAGCAGTACGGAGTGCTAATTCCGCCCAAAAGAGGGAAAATTTGTCGCGGCATTAATTTTCCCTCTAACGCAAAAAAATCAGATTTAAAACCATATGAAATATGTTTAAATAAAATTTTTTTATATAAAAGCGCCAATGACTACGGATAATTGCTGGACTTAACATCTGATGTGGGCACATGTGGTGGTCTTCGTTGGTGGTTAGGGATGGTGGTTCCAACTCATGATGGTTTGGATAACTGCAGTCTTTTGCATTCCCGGTCACATACGCCATTTCTGCCGGTGATGTTAGTTGTTACAGTTATAGGGGGGTCACAGGGCTAGCCTCTCTCCCATGGTCCACACCCATTACATGGTGACTATGGTTGGGGCTAGACCCCAACCCCTTCCCCTCAGCATGCCAACAACATTAACATATAATAAAACTGAAACCATATATTTTTAAGACTCAAGTGTAATGGTGCGACTATATGCCTTGGTGCTTGGTGCTCAATGGTCCCGAGTTCGACCCCTGCTGCTGCTGCTCAGACCTAACCCAATATTTTTGTGGCCGTCGGGCTGCCATGTGGTGGCCCCTAGCTGGGCCACATGGAAACTTGTGGTTGGCCACCAAATATACTAATGAAAACTTGACATTTCAAACCAATCACAAAGTTCCATTTGGCATGGGATTATTAGATCATGAAGACCATTGACCAGTCAAACTTGTATAGTCACCCTACCACATAGGCATGCCCAGTCAGCTATATGGTATAATGACTCAGTTGTCCTACATTTTTTTTTTTAATTTGGATGTTTGACAAAGTGGATAGAAAATGTTTTTGGGAGCATACGGTTTTGTTTTTTCGCAGAATGAGATGCGCCAGATTCAGAATGACGAGATATACGCGGTCTTTTAGGTTCCACACCATTTCGACAACTTTGATTTTGAGCATAATTTTGAGCACCTGATCACTCTTCCCCACTAGAATATTTTGGATCCCAAAATATTACTTTAAAGTATCAAGTAGATTAAGTTACATCCCCTCACCTTTCCAATCCCTATCCATTTGGCCTTTGATCAATTTTTTTCCTTGAGCTTCACTCGATGGTAATCAACATTCCCTTGTCTTGAAGTCTGTGTTCTTCTGTCACGAATGGCGTCTTGCTAAAGCTCGTTAAGGAATTCTGAAGTGAAATATTCAAAAGATGGAATCTGAACATTCTCTCCTTGTTCTTCATTTTGAAGCCCCTCCTTTCAAAAGTAATGCCAAACTTTGACGTCAACTTGGTTCTTGCGATCAATACAATACTTGTACTTTTCTTTTCTCTTTTCAAAATTATCTTGCATTGTTTTTTGTACCATTTGGATTCATTTAATTAACTTCTTTGGTTTTTCCATGTCTCCATCAAAAGCAACATCCTTATTACCAAGATGAGACAACAAGTTATGATGAAAATGGTAAACAAATTCCACTAGGTTTACTTGACTCAAGCTTGAATGTACATCTTGAAAGTATGAATATTGCATATACCTCTCTTATATATTTTGACCAAGTGGAATTTTTGATGAACATCCATTAAATGAAAGTGCCTTAATCACTGCAACTTAATCATTGTACCATTAAAATTTTCTGAATGAAATGAAATGGAAAATTCACTTGCATCAACCTGAAACTCAAATTACATTTTCAACTTTAAAATAGAAAATAAAAGACCTGAAATGATATTTTTCATCGAAGCATCACATGCCTCTTGTTTTTTTCCTCCCCAATGAACTACAATAGAAGAAATATTAACAAAAAATTTCCTCCAAAATTGGGCTGCTCCCAAAAAACCTCTTATTGAGATGACCATCTTGGGTGTTGAACAATCCACAATGGTGTCAAACATGGAGAGGTCTACCTTAAACTTACCTCCTCTAACATTATACCCCAATTACATCAAATAATTTTTACCGTACTTATAATTTGACATCTTCAAAAACAAATGTTCATGCGTTACAACATCAAGTATTTTTCTCTCATACATGACATCTTCATAATGAAATTTTCTAAGAACAACAATGCCATAAAAGTGGACTATCAAATCTAGAAATGGCTCCAATTCATCATTCTTCATATGCATGAAAGTAGTAGGACTACGGAAACAAAATATAATAAGCCATTGAAACAGACTAGCTTGTTTGATGTTAAATGTTGTCTTCCACATGTCACCTTCAACAATTCTAATTTTATGGTAGCCACTCCTTAAGTCAAAATTAGTAAAATAATCTGCATCTTTCAATTGATAAAGTAAATAATCCATTATACGAAGTGGATAACGGTTCTTTACCTTAATATTGTTCAATGCATGGAAATCTACGCACATGCGCCATGTTCCATCCTTCTTTGGCACCAACACAATAGGTGACCCACATGGTGAAGTACTTGGTCGGATGATCCCTTTGTCCAACAACTCTTGGATTTCATTTTTTGTTTCATCACTCTCCATCACCAAAATCCTATACATGCCAATGTTAGGAAGAGGAAAATCTTGTTGCAACTGTATTTCATGCTAGATTCCCCTCTTGGGAGGTAACCTCTTTGGCTCCTCAAACATCTCATTATTTTTATTAACCACTCTAATCAAATCAGATTTCAACATTGGATAAAAACCTTGAAATTTTTCATAATCAACATCATTATTTGGTTTAATCATAAGAATCACAAAATTCTTGCTTGAATTCACTAGTCTTCCATTTTCCTTGCATTAACTATTAAAAGATTTAGTTTCTTGCGATGATATCTCATAATATACTTTACACCATTTTTTAAAAATTGGTACTTGTTTTCACAGTGATCGAAGATGGCTTTTCTATCATAGAGGTAAGGAATACCCAAAAAGATTCTTTAAATATCAGGCGGTACGACATCTAATTCAACTTCGTCAATGATGTTTGTTGTGATTGCAAACAGAAGAATACACTTTTTTGTAACCTAGAAATTTGTGTTCTTGCATATCCAATCCAATCGATATGGTTTGTGATGACGAATGGTTTCAAGATTAATTTTATTGACTAATCCTTCATATATCAGATTGGCTTGAGACTCACTATCAAATAGTGTGTTGATTTTTTTATGTTTTGATATAACCCTCACATGAAATAATTCAATTCTTGTTTCTTCATTTAGGGTAATAGTGTGACAACTTGATGAACTAGTGCTAGAAATGGATTATTTTCCTTTCATACCCATGGTCGTAATTTTAGTTTCATCACCCGAGTTGGATCCCAAGTCCTATTGAGTGGTTGTAGCTGTTTTGTGTTTTTCCTTGTTGTTGAATTTCTTGGGCCTCATTTCTGGATGAAGATTCAAACAATGGTCTTCATCATGACCCTCTTTGGTATAATTTTTTACATGTAATTTATCTCCTTCCTTTTTAATAGATTCATTTTTCTTTCCCTTTCCTTTCTCTCCACCCTTAAATGGCCTATTTTTAACCTCTTCTGGAATATTTTTCCCTCTTTCATCAAGCTACGCGGCTTGTACACAAACCTCATCTAGGCTAGTGGGATTGAACATAAGGATAGTGTGCCTTAAGTAGCTATGTAAATCCCATATATACTTCAGAAATGTGTCATGTGAATGTAAATCAACACCTAACATAAGAGATCTTTTTCTAAATTCTTGGCTGTAATATTGCACACTTTGACCCTTAAGTTGTCTAAAGTTCTGCCAATTCATGATGTATTTTTTCCACTTATGCTAGACGGAAAAATTGTCTTTTAATTGCAGCAATGAAATTAGAAAAAGAGGGTGATATCTTACCTTTTTTCTTTATCTGATATGTTTTCTTGTCTTCCCACCATACTAGTGTTGCACCCTCTCGTCTGAAGGAAACTAGCTACATATTTGTATAATCATCTTGAAGGTTTTGAATTCTGCAATAGACCTCCAACTGAAGAACCCAATTTTCAAGCTTCTCTGTATTCACTTCACCATTATAAATAGGCAACTCAAGTTTAATACCAAGATTCAACAAGGGTTGTTTACCAATTTATTTTAAGTTACGTTGATGAGTATGTGTAAGGGTTGTAGTAGTGAAAGAGGATGAACATGAAGGTGAAGATGGTGGTGAGGATGATGGTGGAGTAGATGGTAGCTTATCGCCATTTCTATTACTTCTTCTTCATGGAGAACCCTCTCCTCTTAGAGGCCTAGAGATTTCACCTTGCAACCTTGTGTTCCTCTCTTCATACATGACCTTCACCATCTATGTCATGTCAAAGAAAGCCTTCCTAAAATCCTTCTCATCCTCTAACATGTTATCAATAACTCCTTCATGAGATATGCTTACTAAATCTTCTACTACAACTGGAGGTAAATCTTGTGGTGGTGATTGTGGAAATTGTGCTCTCCTTATCCTTACTCCAACTAGAGAACCTGAAGCCACAATATTTCCTTCTCCTATCTTGAGCTTCAACCTTGTAAGACTTTAAACACTTGCAAAAAAAATTAATCCTCCTTGCCCAAGTAAACCTAGTGCTATGATACCAACTTGATCTGAATGGAAATATTATTTTTGTTGTGCTAAGATTCAATTCATAATGTAAAGAAATTTTTTGAGGATTGAGAGTTTAATTTCAAGTTTAATATGAGTTTTTATGTGAATTTCATGAGAAAATTAAGATTAAAAAGCATGAAAAATAACATCAAACTCACATGAACATCAACATAAACAATCACAAAACAACCCATGATGAAGTATTTCACCCCTCCTGCGCTATGTCTCCTTGGTCCAGCTGGCTTGGCACTCTTCTATTATGTTGAAAAGTGTGATTACATGTGTTTACAATGCTCAAATAACTCTAAAACTTGTTCCATGAACTCCAAAATTCAAAAAAATTCCTATGTAGCCTCTTTCTGCATCGAATTTGGCAAAAAAATCATCAAGTTATCACTTCCCCTAGTTGCTCCACTATTCACTCCACATTTTCCCAAAAAACCGGCATCGAACCCAAAAATTCACTCCAAAAAGCGTTATCAGAGTGCTAATTCCTCCAAAAATAGGGTGAAATTGTTGGGGCATTAATTTTCCCTCTAATGCCAAAAAATCAAATTTAAAACCATATGGAATATGGATAATATATATATATATATATATATATATATATATATATATATAAGTGCCAACAATTAAGGCTAACCACCCAACTTAACATCTGACGTGGGCACAAGTGGTGGTCTTCGTTGGTGGTTAGGGTTGGCAGTTCTAGCTCCCAGCATTTTGGATAACTGCGCTCTTCTGCATTCCCGGTGACATACACCATTTCCGTTGGTGACGTTAGTTGTTATGGTTATGGGATTTGGGAGGGGGGGTGGTGGGGCTAGCCTCATACCCATGGTCCCCACCCTCGGCGTGGTGAACAAGGTTGGGGCTAGACACCGGCCCCCTCCCCCCAATGTGCCAATAACATTAAAATATAGTCAAAATCAGACCATATATTTTTAAGACTCATGTGTACTGGTGCGACGATTTTCCTTAGTGATTAGTGATCAATGATCACGGGTTCGATCCCTATTGTTGTTGCTCAAAATTGACCCAATATTTTATTGGCCCTCATGATGCCACATGGTGGCCCCTTTTTGGGCCACATGGCAGCCTATGGTTAGCCACCAAATCCACCATTGAAAACTCAACATTTCAAACCAATCAGAAAGTTCCACTTGGCACAAACTCATTCGACCATGAATAACATTGACCATTCAAACTTGTATAGTCACCTTTCCATGTAGGCCAGTTAGTTGTATGGATTGCTGACTCAGCTATCCTACATTTTGTTTTTAAATTTTCCTGTTTAAGAAAGTGGACAAAACAACTTTCTAGGAGCCTATGGTGTCGGTTCTTCGTGAAAAAAGTTGTGCCAGATTCAGAACGATGACATCTAGGCTGTCATTTAGGTTCCACACCATTATGAAAAATATATTTTTGAGAAAAATTTTGAGCACCTTATCAATATGCTTTTGGTTTCACTGACATGTTGGTTTAAAATATGTGCAGCCATGCATAAAATGCGATCATAGTTTCACCCATGTATAGAGATGACATGATACATGGATTAACCATGTATGAGTTGTTATATGATGATTACTACATCCATATAGTTGCTATTTTCCATCATTATGTATTGGTTGAGAGTCCAATCAATAATATGTTGAGTCATCATGGTGATAAGCTTTTTATGGAGGAGTATCATGAGTTCATTTTGAAGCCACATGTATGGGCTAATGTTGATGAAACAATCATGATATAGTATGCATTTGAGTCATTGGTCCATAGGAGATGATTATAGCAACCACGTATTTAATGATATATCCATATAAAATTCTCATGAAGCCATTTAAGTTCATTGCATGTATGTTTGGGTCTTTTAGTGATCTGAAAGGGTTGTACGAGTATTAATGTGATAATTCCTTTTTTCAGATTTTAAAAAAAATGTTTTACATGCGCTTAAGGGTTCAATTTCTCTTGCAAGTTATTGAGTCTCATGAGTGTTTTTCATGTTAATTGTTATGAACAGTTTAACATAAAAGAAAGAAAAAACAACAACAAATAAATTATATTACATCACTATATAACACATCAACATAGTGAGTTGATGAAGGTGTGTACCCCTCCTGGGATACCTCTCCTTGGTCCAACTTCCATGGCTTGGGCCTCTATATTATGCTCAAATTTTAAAAATGATGTGTTTGCAATGATTTTCTGCTCCTGAAACTTGCACCAATGAGTTTAGAATTCCCAAAAATGGTATATTAGGCTCTTTCTGCTCCTGATTTGATAAAACATTGACTGAGTTATGACCTCCAATAGTTTGTTCCATAATTTCCTCCCTAAATTTAGCTAACTTCCACTAATTCAGGCTAGTTGGCGCCAAAAATATCCTTTCTGTTGAAATTATCAGACCACTAATTTAATTTGGATTAACTTAATTAATCTACATCAACACTAATTAAAACGGGTTATTTCTTAAAACTTCACTTTCTGTTAATCTGGATTAAGGTTAATAGACAAGGATTAGTGACTAATTAAGTGCGCATTTATGTTAAGAGCTTCATGCTACATTGTGGTCTCCAAGATGTGGTCGTATGTTTTTTGGGTTGGCCTCCTATCCCCCTAACGACATAATCAATAAAACTATAATATATGTGAAGAATGTTACATTTAAATAATAAGTGATAGTAGATATGGTGGTACGTGTTGTTGGTGGCGCAGTGGTCTTATGTTCAACCCCCACTAATACTTTCGGTCCCAAAAAATATTTTGTTACTCTGTGAGAAGGGAAGATGGTGACCCCAGGTTCAGCCATGTGTCCCCTCCTCATTGGCCCTTCAAAATTAATGCAATCCTATCAACACACCATATCTTTGAACCAATCAAAATCTGCCACTCAGAAAATCTTCATTAACTGGAGGATAGTTGACCAAAAATTGACTTGCCTAGTTAGCATGCCATGTTAAGAGTACGAACTGCTGGCTAGGCTCCCTATCTGCATTTTTTTTCCTATTTATTAAAGTGACCAGGACTTATTTATAAATCCATACGGAGTCCATTCCCCTCAAACGAGTCTCTTCGGATTCAAAACGATGAGAATTACGCAGTCATTCAGGTTTTGATTCATTACGAAAACCTTGATTTTTTAGCATAATTTTGAGCACCTGATCATTCCTCCCCACTGGAAAATTTTGGACCCCAAAATATATTTCATTATTGAACATGTGGATGAGGTTATATTTCCCTCACCCTTCTAGTTTCAATCCACTGGAATTTTCCTAAATTCAACAATTTGAGCTTTAAAAAAAAAATTGTTTTTCCTTGATTCTGGAGACCCTGTCTTACTATTGTAGACACCAACATGTTGCAATTTCCTAGAATTTGTAGAAAAATAAGCTATCCTTGAATAAAAAACTTGTTCCCACCTTATTCATTAATTAAAGGAAACTTGAAAACTTTCTCACCTCGAACACTGTCGACATGGCGATTTTTAGCTTGTCTTGCATTGTACTTGCGTCAACTTTTGACCAAGTGTTTTCTCCATTGCCATGTACCATTTTGAAACAAAAAATAAGTACTTGTGGAAATTATTCCATCTTTTAAAAAAAAAAAAAAATCTTTATCTTTGACCTTTGCACTTTCTTGCACTGGCATCTTGTTCACATGACTGCTCGATAATGATGCATGTTGCTTCATGTTTTTTTCATCTTGTTGACCTCTTTTGAAAGGCAACATCTTAGAGTCCTGAAAAATATTATTACAAACATAGAAACTTCAATGAAATCATCTTGGTCATTTGATGCATCTTTTTGAAAGGTCTCATTCAAAACATCACTATGCTTGAACATTAACAAAGACAAAATTTGACTTGCATTCACTATCTCTTCATTTCTCCTACATGTATAAGAGACAAACTCCTCTTCTTCTTATGCGTTCTAACTATGTACTCAATTCAATTCTTGAACAAGTGGTACTTATTCTCATGGTGATAAAATACTGCCCTCCTATCATAAAGATAAGGACTTTCCAAAATAATACTTGAAATGTCAAGCGGAACTACATCAACTACAACTTCTTCAAGAAAGTTCGCATTGATTGCAAAGCTTAGGATTCACTTCCTTGTTACCTGCAAGTTTGAATTTTTGCATATCCAGCCTCAAGGATAAGGTCTTGGATGTGCAATAGTTTCTATATTTAACCTCTTAACTAAGTCTCAAGAAATAAAATTAGCTTGAGAACCACTATCAAATAGTGTGTCTATTTTGGTATGTTTTGAAACAACTCTAATATGAAAGAGTTAAATTCTTGTATCATCATCTTGAGTTATGTTAGAATAACTTGATGAAATTGTACTTGCTATGTTCTTACCTTTCAAACCCATTGTCGTAATCCTAGTTTCATCTTGTGAATCTGAACCTAAGTCATGTTCAATGATTGCAGATGTTTTCTTCTTCTTTTTGGTTTTAAGTTTGTTGGGCTTCAACTTTGGATGGTGTTTGTGTGTGTTTGGTGCACTTATGTACGAAATCACACCAACTTAAGGGGTGTGTTTTACCAACTTAAGCTATTGGTAATAGGCAGAAAAAGAAGTGGAGTTAAGAAAGCTAGTGGAATGAGCTAGAATCATAAACATAGTAGATAGAGAAATAGCATGCATATATAAACTAAGACTAAACTAAAAATAAAACAAAAAAAACAAAATCTTTGAATAGAGTCAAATGACAACAATAATCCAAACGGTGGCTCTCGACCCCTCTTATTGAGCACTGGTAGCAAATAAGGAGGAAATTTAACCCTCTTGCCAAAGGGCCCCTAGAACATGGGTTCTAAGTCCCGATGCAAGGATGCTTTTACTCCCAAGTTTGCCTTGGTGCAAAGTCTTCCTCTCTCTATTGTGGTGGACTGAACTTGTTGGATAACCAACAATTGAGTCTCCTCTATCTTCATCTCTGGATCACACACTGCTGGTATTGCTTGGGCAATTCTAGCCAGCATAACAATGTGCTCACCTATTCTTCATCTTATGGTGGCCTTATATAGGACAATTAAAATCCTCCTTCCCTCTCTTGGTACATTGTGGATGGTGACCCAAGAGAGGGGGATGGTTCCTTTGTGTTGTCCAAATATTCCATATTGTGCTCACTTGATGTTTAAGGAGGCTTTGGTGGCTATTATGAGGTGGCTTCAAGTGAGGAATCACTGTCCTGGAGTATTATTTGTGTGGTCCTAGAAAGTGACATTTCACCACTCCCAGGATTGCGTGCATTTTGGGTCATAAGGCACGCAAAGGAGCTCTTCACGAAGGATAATGTAGACAAAATCATTTATGACTTGCTCAAATTTGATTTTTCCTCAGACCTTAGAGATTTTTAAATACTTTCCAGTTTCTATAATGTCTTCTAGCCCTGTAAATCCTTCTACTTGACATTAAATAATGTCATCTTTTGCTTGTACGATTTTCTAGTGTTAACAGTTGCCCCCTACTGTGTGAGGTCTAGGGAGAACTGTATAGTCGAAATACATTATAGTTTCTTTTCTATATCATGCATAGAGAGAGAGAGACCTATGTCAAGCTTGGATTTGGAAACACCCTGCATCGGTTCTAAGAATGACCATGTCATAAGGGACCCCTGTAAGAAAATATAATACAATACATATACAAATTTTCTACGAGACGGGCATGTCCCATGCTTGTAATGTTGTGGCTAGTTAAACAAATCTATTTGAAATATATATGTTATGTCTATGTCACTGATATGGTAGTGATCTGGTGGTTGTTGATGATGACTCTTGACACCCTCCAGGGAATTTTTTCTTTGAAAATAGGTGGAATGTGGTAACCATAGGCATAAAATTGGTATGGAATATAGCTACGCATTGTATGCATAGGCACTGGTTGGGACCTTCCAATGTAAGAATTGTTGAAAGAGACGCTTATGAAGGCATGGGTCCTCGATGAATTGGATCAAAATGCAATGGTTGTAAGGTATGATACCATCTTGACATGAAAGATTTTTTTGTAATCGAATGTCAGGAGGATCGATGACATATGTGGACAATGATGTCTCCCACAGTGCCACTCGAGGATGCCCCTTTTATGGAGAGGGGTGATGCAAGGTATGACTTCCTTTTTGGAAAATAGGTGTCGAAGTCGACAAAAAGGAAGCCTTAACCGAACAACGTGTCATTGACGTGAGGGGTCGGGGACCTAGATGTGATGGATTTAACATAGGCATGTTGGAAAGGTGTGACTGAAAACTGATGATGGGGATTTAGTGACCCAAGGTCGGAGTATACTAAGTAGCTTGATGACAGTCATGGTTATTTCTAATGGGGAAATCCCTATAGTCGATAGTACTTCCAGGGTGGGTATAAACTAGCTATGATTGTCATGGTCGCTTGTTTGTGAGGGTGTAATACTCTGACAAAGGGTGTTTAGGGACTGCTGTCATAGGAGAAAGATATGAATGAGAGGCTGGGGGACGTAGTGCACCATTTTTGATCTTTGTACACTTACCAAAAGAATAGAATAATGGGGTTTGGTTTGTACAAAACACAGAGACGGGTACCCCAAAACATGAAAGTGTTCACTCACTGATGTTGTGAGGAAGGTGTTTTGCTGAGGGTGGGGGTCCCATTGGTTGGTCTAATGTGTAGGGTTGATGAAGTAGATCAAAAAGTATTGCAGATGGGATTGTGCTGGTGGATGTATGGTGGGCCAAATGTGAGGCGCGGTAGTGCGCTTTTGGTCTGCTTATACAACCTTGTTGTCTAGGAAGGGGGATTTAGTTTGGATGCTAAAACTTGACCATATGCATGGTGAATGGATGGGCATGAGGTGCTTCAAGGACTGAACTGGTATGGCCATGGGATCACTTTTGTTGTGATATATAGTCTACTATGGGTGACAAGCACCATGGAGGGGAGGCTCTACCAACCAAAGAGGATGTTTATCATGTGTAGGGTGAGGTGATGATAAACACGGTCAGATATGAGGACCCTGTGGTTTATTTGTAATGGAGAAATGATGTCAAGATATACAGATTTTTCTGGGAATCTATCATGCTGGGAGGTAGAATGATACCTACTCTGGAACTTTCCATGAATGGAGTTGTGAATGGTTTGCAAGATTTTCCTGCAAAAACAACTACCTCAAGCGAAATAATCTTCTTTATCAAATATTATTGAAATTCATGAGCTTTAAAAAATAAGATGAGAGAGGGCATACCTATTGGCACTGAAAAAATAATTTTTTGGGAGTGTGATTGTGTGGCATCGCCTCTATTTGTTATGGAGTGCTAACCACTGTGCAGCTTACGGTTCGGAGAACAAAACTTCTGATCTCTGGTTATGGTCCTCCCAAGTTTTTGAAAAGGGAAATATAAGGGTGAATATGGCCCTAATTCAATTCATTTGTACTTGCTAAGTTCTTGAGAGGTCATAGGCTTCTGTGTAGCAGTTCTTCCTGTTGCGGTCAGCATGAGCACTAGGGATTAGCAATATCATGCCGAGGTAACCTCCATGACGTCCTACACTTTAATTTTTTCAGTTTGATGGTGTCGGGGTCCATATAGACTTGGTTTGTATGGACTCTGAGTGTTTTTTTCCCTAGATTGTGCGGGCGATTAGGGAAAAAATGCACCCTATGTGCACATTTTTCAGGGATAAGCATGCTTAAAGTGCTCTATTCCCCTTATTTGGCACATCTTAACCGCATCTGTGGAAAATACAGATGCACCCTAAAAGTGTCTGTCTCAGTGACAGGCGTGCAAAAGGCTGAGGCAAGAAAATTTTTAGATTTTTCCTATTTTTTATGTTTTTTCTGTTGCTGATGGGTACCTGTTTAGATGATAGGTTGTTGTGGAGGGAGCAGGATTAGCTCAATATTCGTATTACATTGGTTGCTGATGCTGGAGCACATCATTATCTAGCATAATTGGGGCTCCTGAAGTTCACGAAGAATGAGATTATTTGGTCATGGGACCGATTGCTATGCTACTTGATCCGACATTGGCGTAGGAGGCGCAACATGTTCATGTTGCGTGGGATGAACCTGGTCATCTATCCTGAGACGGATGTATATTTTGTGACCAGGCTACTGCCTCATGGTGAGGCACTGAGGTATCCACTCCCTTCCGAGAGAGTGGATCTAGAAAGGTTTCAGAGATGTCCCTGTGGTGGGGCGCCTCTTACAAAGAGGTGCATCAGCATTGCAGCAATGCCATATTTGGTAGAGCGGTGTGCTCTGGGGGTGGTTATTCGACTTGTAGGGTCGTCTTCTCTGCATTGAGCACTGGGCCCACAGGTTGGAGTATTATGCCAGTTGAGGTCTGGGCATTTCTATGACTGCCCGATTTTTTTATGACAGGACGGTGATGCAACTCAAAAAGGTCCATAGTGGATCAAATTTGTTTTTGTACAACAACATTTTGTGCAGCATTATGTACAAGAGGGTAGTACTGAGACTAGTGATGGTAGTGCCTCCTGGGGGACCAGAGGAGCCTCGTATGAGGAGGTGGGCTCCGTTGATGCCGCGAGGCAGTGGGGGCATGGTGGGGAATTACTGGAATGCCATGAAAGAGGCCTGGTTTGAGGTGAAACCAGAGATGTTCTTGCCATTCCCATATGCGGGGGTGGTCTTCTGGGGATATCCGAATATGGGTTTCCCTCATGGTTATGTTTGGGGGCCAACAGGTACATTTTATGTTTTTTTCATTTACTCAAGCATATATGTGCTTATGTATTTTTCTAGTGACACTGACATAGTTCTAGTTACTCTTGCAGATTTTGGCGAGGCAGGTCACCCCGTGGCTTAGTTGTTCGGCCACGGTCCTCTACGAAGGCCTAGTGGCGATCTCGGGGGGCATGCTACTGGAGGACCTAGTGGTGGACCCAGTGGTGTTGCTGGTCCTTCAGGAGAGGATAGCAGCTCAGCCACTGCCGAGGCTGTGGCTGAGCAGGCTCATGTTGATGCAACGGTGAAACATGTAGATATAGTGGAGGCTCGTATTGTAGACTGGCTGCTTCGGTGTAAGTTCTATAAGATGCCTAGGTTCAAGTGGACTGCTTGACCCAGGGGATGCCTGCTTGAGGTTTTATGGATGACCTCGAGGAGGTCTGGCTAGAGATTTTGATGGCCCGTGAGAGGACTATCAGCCTATTTTACATCGGGTGACAGTCTCAGTTATAAGAACAGCTCTAGTGGTGGCACTAGGAGCGGTTGTGGGTCTAGGTGCCCCTCCTAAGGAGGAACTATGCTATATTTTACTTGTACACTGGGAAAACACCCATTATGAGGATGTTTCCCCTATTTTTGACAACTTTTTGTATCTTTGGGTTGGTCGTTGGGTTAGCGACACTATTTTTGTACTCAGTCATATACATCTTGATATATATATGAGAGATATTTTTTACAGCTCTACATGATGTGTCACCTATTTCGGTTTATGGATGATGTTATGCTAATGGGTATATATTTTTTGGTTTTCTTATATACGATGGTTTTTCTGAGATATATTCCAGTTGAGCATATTGTTCACTATGTGATCAACTGCTTTGTTTTGACTCCTTGGTACATGTGTGAATGTAATATAGTTAAATTGTGTAGTTAATCCTTTTGCACGCAAATATTTTCTAAATATATGTGTATCTCTTGTCTCAAATGTTTGGTTTAACTGCGACACTACTAAATGGGAATTAAGGTAGACATGCATATGGTGTATGCCCTGATGGAGGGCTTTGCACATAAGTTCCATGACGGCATCATATTATGCTTGATTTTTTCTTGCTAAACCGATGCACACACCGTTTGAGCAGAGTGGCGGTCGGTCAGGGTGGTAGATGACCCATGCAGCTACGGCTAAACTTTGAGACCATCTTGATGCTCCATTAGAAAATCTGAAATAAGGTTCATGTTGGTGATCCATGGTGGCACTTAGAGCGTGTCTAATAAGTCTTTTGATCAAAAATTTTGAGTGGTTAGGTTTGTGTACATTCACTCTAGGGAAGGGTCGTTTTGGCCCTTATGGGTAGAATTTATTGAGGTAAAGGAAGCTGACGGGGTTGTTGAGGCATGTCCCATCTAGTTCTATCAAGATTTATTCCCCCGTTCAGAGGCAATGCCTGATGATGTAGGGTCCTTTCCACAAGGTTTCAAACTTTCCTGGCCCTAGGGCTTCTTTTGCAACATCATAGCGAAGGACTAGATCTCCCTCGGTGAATGGGTGAGGGTTGATGTGGCAGTTGAATGATTATTTTACCCATTTCTTGTGGGCCTCATTGTGTTCCAGTGATTGTTCTAGAAGTTGGGTATCATCAAGTAGTTCGATGGCGGTGTGAAAATTTGGGACCTTGTGGAAATCAATGGAACATCGTAGGGTACCTTCATCTTTTGCGACAGGAATAAGGTAGAAATCCTAAGATGCGAGGGCGGCACCAATCCTATTTTCAACATGTGATGATACAAATCGTATATGGTGGATCATTTCATCGAAGTTTAGTGGGGGAATAATATCTGTGACGGGAGTTTGTGCAAGTGCAAATTTGGGTTCCCTGCTAGGATGGTCAAATTTCCCGTGGGTAGAAATTGTGCCTGTCGTAGAGGTGTCTGAATGTCACATAGTCTGCACGTTATCCTAGGCTTGGCCTAGGTCATGTTAGGTTGGTATGTTGTCCTAGTTTTCCCGTCACGCCCATGCGGGGGTGGTTTTTTTGACTGGGAGGTGATGTACCTTGTATACCACTTATGAAGGTTATCCTCTCTCTTCTCTATGGTATGAATCATATCGATGGTGGGATGATGTTGCGAGGAATATGTATAGTTACACTCATAATGATTGCATTGACATATTAGGAAGAATAGCCTAGATATGGTGTTCCCATCGTGCTCATTTTTTGGCCTTGCGGGGAACCAATGTTGTAACGCTGCTAAATCAGGGCAAGTGGCGACCGCGTGATTGGGCATCTTGCATAATGTGCATGTTGGTATTCTCTGTAGAGATTGGTTTGGGGTAACTAGGGGTTCCCTAATTGGTTGTTTTTCAGCTGATAAGAATAGGATGGATCTACTCATCACATCTTCTTGGGTTGTAGAGTTGTCTATGGATTCTTCATCCATGCCATCTTCTTGAGAGAGGCAGACTATGGCTGAGCACAAACTAGTGAGGGCTAGTAGGAATCGGGGGATATAGTGACAATTATCCAAAAGGTGACTATCAGTGCATAACAGACATTTGAATTGCGTTGCCCACAATCCAATGTAGTAAACCCATTCTATAGGATACCATCTCTAGATGAGTTCTAGGGCTGTGCATTCTTTAAGAAAGTGACCACATTCATCACACAGTGTGCAGCGTATAACAGGCGAAGGCATGACTGGGGATCTTGTTGGTGCCCTTGGTTCTTCCTATAGGTACAAGATGGTACGAGGTTCATTTTTGGATGCCTGGGTGAGGGGATCCTCTAGATAGGATCACTCAATGGCGTGTAAGGCGTCCCTATATTGTGGGAGCTATAAGAAATTATGGGTATAGTTATCGTAGTTGTTGTACAGAGCGCATGCGTGATTGGTACGCAATGTTTTTTCTTTACCTTTGGTGGTAGGTTCCTTTTTACGGGAACGCAGCATCGCAATGTCTATCTCAAATCTAAGGAGTGCTTTTAATTCATCCAGCTCTAGACAAATATGGGTGGGGTGTCCTATTACATCGCATATGGCGCAAAATAGTGATTCCCATTATATGGTAGGGGTCACCATATTCTTTCCTCTCTTCTCGGTTTTCTTAGCCATGATCACCGATTTCGCAATGGAAATTTCCCTTGCAGGGCTAGTTTCGACCGTTTCTTGGATGGGTGGGGACTCGTCAGGACTGAGGGGATTCAACCCTATGGCAGTGATGTGGGTGGATCCTATTCCTATAGGGGAAAGGAGGTACCAAACTGGTATTTCCAATGATATGTTTGGTGATACCAATGTTTCCAAAACTTGATGGGAGACGAAACCAGTTGGGGGGTAGAGGAAAGGGGTTTGGGAGGCAGCGTAGGCTAGAGAGGCTATCATGGCCGATGACTCGGTGCCATTACTACTTGTGTCCATGTCCTAACTAGCTTCAATGCTTTATGCGGACATCATGCACACCGGAGCCCCTGTGACATCGGGTGATGACTCAGGGATAATGGGAGGATCTCCTAAAAATGACCCTAGAATAACTGACGGTTTGAATTGGCCAAGGACATATTCTTGGTACCATGAGAGAGAATCTGAGGATGTATCTACATAGGGTAGAATTACATCAATTTCTGGTAGGGGTCACTTCTCGCTATATGTCAATTAGTCTATAGTAATGATGTGATTCTCATGGGGTAACATCATAATGCGAAAGATGAATGAGGCTATGGATGATGTGGCATACATATAACTCCGCCCAAGGAGTATATTGTAGTCCAAGTGGGTGTCCAAGACTTTAATGTCTATGTGGAATATATTTTTGGCTAAGCAGACCGAGACGTTTCGGTAGAGGCCAATGGGGGTTGAGGGACGACCTTTGTATGCTCTAAGCATGATGACTGAGGATTTTAGTTCGGGAGACCCTAACTTCTGCCAAAATGTTTTGGACATGATGCACATGGATGCACCGTCGTCTATGAAACATTGGTGAATTGTGATATTTACGGACCGACACTAGTATCTGGAAGGTGACCATGGAAGGAAGCTTGAGGGTGGCTTTGTCTAAGTCAAATTTCATTAGGCGTGTATTGGCAGGGTTGATAGCACCTAACGTGGAAATTAGGGCTTTATGTTGTTTTTGGCATGACTATAATACTTCCAAAGCTCACATAGCAGCGGGAGATTGTGCTAAATCATCCACGATGCTATAATATGGGTTGATTTGGA